>VWPU01005013.1:0-17166 GCA_013398955.1 Callaeas wilsoni
CCTCCGGGCAGCTCTCCGGACCTCTCCGCGCGTGGCTGTGTGTCCCTTCCCCGCGTATCTCCGGACAACTCGTTCTGCCCCCCGGCATCCCCCCTACGCGTCCCGGCGCTGGTCCCCGAACAGACCCCCTGCATTCCCCCCGCGTGCCGCGGTGCTGCTGCGCGGAACCCCCTCTGCCTCCTCCTGCCTCCCCCTGCATGTGACCGGACAATCCCCTGTACCCGTTGCATCCTCCCTGCGCGCCCCGGTGCTGCTCCGTGAACAACCACCTGCATCCCCCCCGCATCCGCCCGCATCCCTCTGCATGCCCCAGCAATGCCCTCCGGGTTTCCCCTTGCACCTCACTTCATCTTCCTTTGTGCCCCCGCTTCCCCGGGGCACCTCCTCTCCTTCCCCCACAGACAGCCTCCATGCATCCTCCCAGCTCTGCTCCTCAGGTAACCCATGGCACCCTTCAGAGAGAGCCCCCGCATCGCCCCCTCATCCTCCTGCACGGCCCGGCACTGCTCTCCTGTTTCCCTCGCACTCACCTACATTTTTCTTTGTGTCTCTGCACCCCACGGGCATCCCACCTGGCCAGCCCTCCATGCATCCTCCCAGATCTGCTCTCCAGGTACCCCCTGAACCTCGCGAAGAGACTCCCCACATTCTCCCTGCATTCCCTCAGCCAGCCCATCATGCATTCCTTGGCTCCACTCCCCACCTAGCCCCTGCATCCCCCTGGGCAGCCGGTCTGAGCCCCCATCCCCCTCTATTGCCCTGGAATGCATTGGTACTTACTGCCCACATCTCCCTCATCCCATTCCCCCTGCATCCCCCCAGGCATCTCCCTCACCCCCATCCCTCTGTACTACCCCCACAAGCACATCCCACTGCACCTTCCCCCCACATCCCTCCAGCACTGCCCCCACATTCCCTAGGCATCTCCCCTCCACCCCCAGTCCCCATTGCCCTGGCACCCCCCTGCACCCCCAAGAGAACCCCAGCCAGCTCCTCGTGGGCTTGGGAAAGGCCAGGAGGAACTGGTTGGTGGGAAGGGTTTTAGGACACGACTCTGGGGACAAACCTGGCCATGGACACCCAAGGGGCACCACCATAAGCCACGCGCTGGGGCAGACGGGCTGGAGTGCTGACTCTGCCTCCCACGGATGCCATTCAGGGAACAGAAGAGACATCGTGGGATGTTAGAAACTGGGCTTTGTTTGGAGAAGGTGGTGGCGCATACAAAGGCCGGGCTCAGGAGCGGGCCAGGGATGCTCTGTTCCACAGCCCTCCCTGCCAATTCGGACCGAGGCCAGCAGGGAGCTGACGACTGCCCGAAATGAAAGGATGTTTCAGTGGCATTGCATTCACTCACATCACACCAGAGCTTCGCTTGAATCACATCTGAGCTTAAGAAATGTGCCCGGGGCTCCCAGGGCCCTGACAGCGAGCAGCTGCATCCACAGGCTCCAGCCGGGATGGCCTCAGGGTGGCTGTGAGTCCTGGCGTGGGTGTCGTCCGTTTTCCAGACCCTCACCCGATTTGGGTTGTATTTGGGGCACAAACCCCACACCTCATCCATCTGAATACAAACACCTTCCCGAGCCCCAAACAGATTTGCAAAAGCCACCTGGGTGTGGGAGGGCAAGGGGGCATCCAAGGAGCGATAAGTACAACCCATCACTGGAGCTGGAGGGGAAAATCAGAGTCTGGTGCCACCCATTTGTACCAGCCCTGCCACTGGGCAGGTGAGCTAGTGACAGCCTGAGGAAATAGGGAAGTACTCTCAGCTAAGCGGTGAGATTAATCCAAGGGAAATTTATAGGGAGCCTGTTCTGCATCAGACAGGGCCAAAATCCTCTGGCAGCTCCTGCGTTGGGCTGGCTTTGACCCACTTGCAGGCAGCAAATATATGGAGGAGCCAGATGGAGGTGAGTCCCTGGGCCACAGGCAGGCTTATCCCAGGAAATTACAAATATCAGCAAAATGGGAATTTGGAGGGTTTCTGTGTGCAAACAGTGTTGTGCTGGCATTAGGGATGTGACAATTTGCTCCCATAATTTGCAGGCAATGGGGAGTTTGGAGACTCTGCGCCCACCATAAGCTGTTGCTCATGGAAATGGCTGTGGGTTATCACTGTGGGGACACTGGAGCCTCCAGGGCTCATCACCTCAAATGTCCTCACAGGGCTGCCCTGTGAGGACCCTGGGCAGAAATGATGGGTTGTGTGTGGCCATTCCTTCTGATTATGCAGTGAAGGATGGTTTCCATTAGTACCAGCACATTGCAAATCCAATCCTCACTTCCCATCTGGTTTATGGGCTTTTCCTCAAGTTTCCCATTGATTAAGGTGTGTGAGATGGATGAGCAGGGCTGGCGGGCGCTGGCTGTGCTACGTGTGCAATGCACATCCAGAGAGATGCAGCGGGGCAGAGCCAGAGGAGAGGTGGGAATAGGTGAAAGAAAGCCCTTCGGTTTCACAACATCCACCTTGCTCTGCTGGGGAAGGTCTGAGGGAGCCGTGCTGTCGGCAGAGGATGCAGAGGAGGGGCAAAGCATCTCCACAGGGAGCGGAGAAGGGCGAATGAGCGCTGGCAGCAGCAGGGAGGGTCTAGGGTATGGCAGTGGGAAAAGCTTCTGAAGGTTTTCGAAAGAGAGTGAAGATGGGAAAGGGGTTGCCTTTGTGGGAATGTGTGTGCAAAACCTCATTGTGACTGTGTTAGATGATGAAAAATGGGCAAATCCCAGGAGAATCAGGCTGAACCCATGTTTGGGAGTGCTCTGCATCGCACTGCAATGGTCATCAGTGATCATCATGGCCATCAAAACCTAGCTATGAGCTGCATCACAGACCGTCCATCCCAAGGCCATTCACCACGACTCCAGATGTATCTGCCTGGGGGATAGTTACTGGTACCAGTAAAGCCCTGTGCCCTGCTGTGGGTCCAGTGGTGCCCAGCTCAGCCTGCAACACCGTGTGAGCTGGGTGAGAGCCTTGCCCAAGCACTGACTGCAACTTTGGGACCCAGATTTTGGTGCTCCCTGGTCCCTGCACTGCTTCTGACTTGTCTCCCACTGGCATAATTTTGAAATTCAGAGTGGCACTTTTCCCAGATGAACCCAAGGGATTTACCAGGGGTGTCAGGAAAGACAGACTTTGGCCCTATAGGTTTTGCAGTGGATATAGACTAAGACAGAGGCTCCAGTTAACTCTTTTCCTGGGATTATTTGAAAACCTGGAGAATTACAGCAAGCCACCAACAAAGCAATAAATTTTGTGAGCTGAGATGTTAAACAGAAGCTGCTGCAAAGGTAGCGTGGAAAGAGGCACTGCTGAACCAGTAACATTTAAACTCTCCTGAATAAAATTCATAATAACTCCGACATTTTATATCTGTCCATGAATTACAGTTAAAATCCCACCATGTCCCACACATGCTCGTTGCTCCGTACGGCAATAAGATTACAGTGAAGAGCTGGACAAGCAGGGAAGAATGTAATTTAAATGCTGTTTCTTTGAAAACCAAGCCCTTCTTTTTAAGGCACGTTTAGAAAAGGAAAGTACAAATAACGCACCCAAAAGGTGCTATTTTTTCCAGGGGTGGGATGGCAGGGCTGGCACTGAGCTGCCTGCCCTAGGCAACAGGATTGTCACCGTGTCCTTGCCTGTGGAGGAGGGACAGGACAGTGGGAGCTGTGCCTCTGTCTGCTCCAGTGCAAGGAGTTAAGCAAACAAAAGCTGTTTTGCAAACACCCACGGTCCAGAGGTGCCCCTGGGATGCCAGGACAGGGAAGTCACTTGGCTTGGAGTCATCGGCCAGCCTTGCTGGCAGGAGCTGCCCGGTGAAACCCCACAGGGCCCCGGCCACAGGAGCTGGGATTTTATCCTGTGCGTGATGAGAGCCTGTCGACATGGAGATTACAGCACAAATCAGGTTAAAACCCATTTATCTGACCCAAGCAGAGCCCATGTGCTGGGATGTGCAGAGGCGTGAGCGGGGCCATCGCCGTGCTGATGGCTGTGAACTTGTCCCGGTGTGCAGGAGAGCCCGACAAACCCTGGCCGTGCAGCTGTGCACGGTGGGTAATCCAGGGCATGCAATAATTAAACCAGCACACCTGGAAACAGCTCTTTCTGTAGCTCCCAGGCTTAACCAAATGAATGAAATTTGCACTGGCGTAATTAAAGCGATGAGGTTCAGCATCTTGTCTGCACCGGGGAGTTACTGCAGCTTGACTCTTCACTCTCCGGTGACAGCCACGAGGAAGAACCCCCCAGCTCCAGCCCCTGCACGGCTCGGCTCGGCTCCAGTGCTGACTTCTCGCCATCAGGGTGCCCATTAACACCAGCCCATTAACACCAGTTCATTAACACCAGCCTTCAAACCTGTCTGGCAGCGCAATGCCTCCAGCATCCTCCGGCAGCTGCCTCAGCTCACTCCAGCACACAGCATCGATGGCAAAGCACGGGGCTCTCAGCCGCTGTTCCTGCTTCCCTCCAGGGACTTGTAAATCTGCAGGAGAAATCAGTATTCTTGCATTTATATTCACTCATCTCAAACAATCTCTTTTTTTTCTCTGCTTGCCCTTTCAGGTGTTAAAATAACCCCAGACTCGCTAGTGGCCAGATGATTTTGGGGATATTAATGGTAAAATCCTGCACACAAGTGAGCTGCCAGTGAAACTTGCCAGTGGAAAATAAGACTTGAAGCCTCCGTGGAGCTTCATCCCCATGGCTGATGTGTCACTTGGGCTCTGGCAATGCCACCGCTGCTGTCACCGTGCAGCAGCCACCAGCTTTGCAGCTGGGAAAGCCCTGGGTGAATTCCCAGGAGATTTGTGCTCACTGGAAAAATCCTGTCCCTGCCTTTTTCCTTCCCTTTCTAAATCTGGATTAAGCTTTCAGTTTGAAGAGATGACATCAAATGTGATGGAGGGGAAGAAGGGGATGAGGTGGAGCAAGGCCCAAGGAGGTGGGGACAAGAGGCAGCTCTATGCTCGTGCCCAGCCCTGGTTACAACACTGCAGGTACAGGGAAATTAATTTCCAAGTTCTTGAAACATCCATTTTATAAATCTCTGATCCCTGGCAGCTCTCAGTGCGGAACGGGGAAAATTACAGGGGAAAAAGCGCTCCTGCCAGGGTGGAAGAGCTCAGAACCACAGGGATGACCAAGGAGGATGTGCCAAAGGTTTTCTGCCATCCAGAACCTCTTCCAAGCACTGAAGGCAGCAGCCAAAGGGATTTAAATTGGGGATTAGAGAGGCTGCCTGGCTGCAATGATACACTCGGGGTGCAGGGAGCAGAGCATCTCCAGCGCCAGAGGTTTTAGCTGTAATTAGACCAACATCTGTCCGGCGATGGTCGGGGCTTGCGCAGTCACTGTGCTGCTCCAGGCTGGGCTGGAGATTTCCCACAGGCTCCTCCTGCTCTGCTTTTCTGCAATTTCACAGATATCAGAATTTTTTTTTTCCCATCTGATGCATTCGTCTTCTCCAGAAAGATTAAATCTTGATTGTCAGGTACTGGTGTAGCAGGCAAGATTTCCCTGCCTAGTCCAAATGTCATCCTGGTAAAAACACTAGTAATAAAAAATAAAAGTGAAAGGGTCCATTATGGACTCAGGCCTGAAAAAATATCCAAAAGATGAATCCTGAAGTTTAAAAACAATTGAAGCTCGGTGGCCGAAGGGCACTCTGGGGACTGCTGGGCCCAGCACACACATTCCTAGGGTGGGAAAATCAATCAAAGATAATTGCCTGTGTGCTGGTCTCGAACTAAAAGGGAACAAATCCAAACCTTTTCACCCATCTCAAATAGGTTTGGGGTTTATTGTTATTTTGGAAATTAGGGCAAGGAAGGAAATGCCCAAGAGAGGGGTGGTAGAACCGGGAGATGCTTCAGCTCCTGCTGCATCCCTGTGGAGCAGCAGTTGAGCTGTCCTGGCTCCCACCTGCTGTATTTTGGGATATTTGAGGTGCTAAATGGCTTATCCCCATGGAGAGGGTGCTTGGGCAGGGAGGGGACCGCAGGGATGTGTCCTGGTGGCACCCATCCCACATGTGAAATAGGAATCCTTCTTCCATCTCTCCTGGTCTGGTCGTTCCCACCATCCCATCCCATCTGAGAGCACTGTACCAGGGAGAAGCATCGGAGTCAAGAGGGTGCTGGTAATAAACCGAGCCAACCCAACCCCACCCCTGGAAGAGCAGGTCTTGGAAAAGCCGGTTACACCGGTGCCACGTGGGGGATGTGCTGTCACCATGCAGGAGGAGGCTATTCCAGGTTCCCCCAAAGGAAGCATGGCTGTTGCAGTTGGAATGATGGCTGCAGGGCTGGACTTGGGATCGAAAACTGGACTCCTAGAAGGGGCTGGGGGTCACCAGGAAGAGATAGCTGCTGTCTGCTCTCTGTGGCAGCTTTGTGAGATCAAACACAACTCTTCTACTTCTCCCCAGGTGGGGTGATGTGCCAAGCACCCAGCTGTGACTGGCACAGGATGAGCCTCCCCAGTGCATTTTCACTTCCCAGCAAACCCCACCGCACTGGAGCAAGCACCAGGAGCAGAAACACAAGAGGAGAGCGATGAGCCTGGAGGTGGAGAGATGCAAAGATCAAACCAGCAGCAATTTCAAAATAAAATCCGACAGCCCAGGGAAAACACGGTGTGTCCTTGCCGAGGCTATCATTTATGCCAATTAAAAAAAAAAAAACTGGCATGGCACGAAGGAGAGCTGCATGCTATTTCCTGAAAAGGGTGTGGAGAGCATCCTTGGAAAGCCTGCCCTGCACAATGTGCTTGCTGTTTCCAGAAAAATAAAGTTTGCTGTGACCCACCTGTCCCTGAAAAGCAGCTATTTAGGGCTGGAACATGGTCAGCCCAGAGTCAGTGGCTGGGTCTGTCCTCACTGCAGAGCAGCTGGCACCTTTGCCAGGATTTGGGGTTTGGCATTTACCTGCAGCTCTTTAATTGCTGCAAAATGTCTTAGAAAAAAATGCAGGAGAGCTGCCCAAGCACCAAGTGCTCACAACTAAAGGTCTTTCCCCCACAGCTTTTGGCTGGTGGCCATTAACCCCCCTACCAGCCCCCAGAGCCGTGACAGAACAGGACAGGAGGGGTTTTCTCCTTTGCCACCTTGAGGTTTTGGGAGTATTTTGACTCAGCTGGGAATCTGAGGGGTTTAGAGCCTGGCGAGCAGCAGCTTTGGGGTTTGCCAGAGAGACAGCTGTGGGAGTGATGGGTGAGAGCAGCCCTGTGGGACGGTGGAGGAGCTCTGCTGGTACAGGACAGGAGGCCTCCATTGGGAAGGGACAGTTTTTGGTGGAGAAGTGAGCGTCCCATGCGTTTGAATCTCCTCATCCCCTGGGGTGGACTGGGACCAGCACTCACTGCCCATCCCGGTGGCAGAGCATACTTGGGGCTCATCAAGGGCATTTCTGGATGTTTTGGCAGCATAGCAAGGCTTGCCAAAGCCTAATCTCCAAGCAAGCTTACTTTGACATGGAATTTCAACAGGGGAGCATGGAAAACAAACACAAACCCACCGTTTGGATGGGTTTTCTTTTGTCTGAGCCCTGCTCAGAAGCTGCAGGCAGGCGGTATTTGGGTGACCAGACTGGATCCAGTGTTTTCTGGGCGGCCACGATGCTGAAAGAGAAGCAGCTCCACCTTAGGGCAGGCGCTGGTGCTGGAGCAGGGCCGACCTCGACATCAATTCAACCATCAGCCATCAACCATCGTCTGTGCCAGGGACTGGCAACATCTGCTTCAGCCTGCAGCCAGGCTTCGAGCTAACATCAAGTTGGGATCAGTTTGGAGTTGAGAATTTAGAGTTTCCCTTTGTCACACTGAAAAAACCCAAACACCTCCAATGTTTATTTTCTTTCCTAATGAGGCTGGGAGGTTAAAAAGGCTATTTTCAGCAATTCACCCTCTGCATCCTGCAAAAGCACCCTGAGACCCACAGTGGGTGGAAATCCTACATGGAGTAAAACTCCACAGCAATAAAAACTCATCTTATGTGGAAAAAGGCCCTAAAAAAAAAACAACAAAAAAAGCCTGTCAAAGACAAAGCAGGGTTCCATGGAACCCTGGACATATCTGGATTAGTCTCATAAGAATCAGCTGCTGTGGAATATCAGCTTCCCCGCAGGAGACAGCAGGAGAGATGCTAACCTGGTCTCGATTTGAAAGCTGCTTATTAGTCCTCATCAAGCATAATTATGCTTCAAAGCCAAATGAGATGTCCAGCTGAATTCTGAATACACGTTAATATTTTTAAATGTGAGAAAAACAACAAAAACCCATTTATTGAATCCCAGCCAGGCTCCAAATGTTAAAATAGATGCCGCTAATGGCTCTGGGAAGGGAGGACTGGAGCTTCACTGCAGCTTTGCCAATTAAATTGTTATTACTGACCAATTAGTCAGGAATCAACCCTGTTTTTAGTGATATCTGATTAAGTGCATCCTGCAGATCAGCCTCAGTTGTTAACCAGGGGAAAGAAACACCTTCTCCCCATCAGCCCCCCCAGACACTCAGACTGGGCAGGGTTTGTGCCCACTCTGCTCATGAAAAATCCCTTTTTCTTCCAGCACTACCGCTCTCCTGGGGGAAACATCTCAAGGACCCACCTAGGCACGGCAAAACCTTTCAGAGCAGGGAAGGAAATGGGAAGGAAATGAGGGAAAAGGGGAAAATTAACCACACACAGAGGGTGGCTTCTCCCCCTGCAGCTTGCAGGTTGCTGCTGCCCGGCACATGCTGGGCCATGCCCATTCACAGGCTTTTCCAAATATTATCCCAATATTTTCTTTCAGTTGCCAGATAAATGGGCCTCTTCAGCAGGCTTTAAGCCCGCTCTGTTCCAACACTTTCTTTAAAGCAGCAGAGGAAACGTTTGAGTTGCGCCAGGCTGCTGAATCCTGCTTTCAGGGCTGAACTGCAAGGGGTTTTCCAAGAAAAAATAGGGGCAGTGTTGGGCTTTTTCCTTGTTTCATCAGGAAATATGAAGGAGGCCACATTGCCCCTTAATCTTCCTTTCTTCCTGCCTCTTCTCCCACCCTGCGGTCTGTCTTTCCCATGCTTTCCTGTGGTCTTCAGAAATCTCTGAGCATATTCCCAGCTTTCCATAGTATGCCATGGACAAGCAGGAGCATCCTCCCTCTGAATACCCCTGAGCCATGAGGAAACTCCAGGGGACCTTGATATCTCCCGTGGGCCTGGGACAGCAAGGCCACAGCACCCAAGGGAGCTGAGGAAAGTGCCTATGGCCAGGAAGGGTGGAGCCAGACAAAAAGATAGGAAAGCACAAAAAAAGAGCAAAATTTCAGAAAATGTCAGTGCAAAGAGCCACTTCCTTCCAAGGACTAGGTGCAGCAACATGTGGAGGATCCATCCAACCAAATTATACTGGACGAAGGATGTTGCAAGCCCAGGGAAGCTGGTGTGGTTGAGCAGAGGATGACTGCTCACCTCCTTGTTCCAGGTGAGGAGAAGACATCTCTGGATGCCCTGGCTGGCTTGGACAGTGTCTGGGCAGAGGACAGCCTTTGGCCACAGGGACAGGGCTGGTAGAAAGCTATATGTGGGTCTGAGGTGCAATAGGGTGAAAGAGGGCAAGGAAAATCTAAAGACATTGTGGCTCTGGGAGTCTCTGATGGGCTGAAGGGGGACAAGAGCAGACTTGGCACAGGGAGGCACTGCTCAAGGCATTTCCTGGCTTCTTACTCTGCCCTACACATCTACAACTGGTGTTTGCAGGGCCTGGAGGTGGGCGAGGGAGGTGATGCTCTCCAGGCACTGAGACATGTGGAGTCCATGGCGATGTGTCCTTGGGATATGCCACTAAGAACTCCAAACCTGTGATGTGCAGGAGCATCCCCAAAGTGATACCCAAAGGGGCCCAGCCCTGGTGATGCGACAAGCTCGGTGACTGGGGATGGAATGTGGCCCTTTCCCTCATCATCAGCTGCGTTCCCCGTCCTGGAAAGGGGGGAATGCCGTTCTCCCGGGCCCCAGGATAGGGCATGCAGAGGCCAACATCCCCAGAAGATGTAGAATCCGTTGTGGCCTCTGCCTGGCCCCGTCCTCTGGAGCAGTGCAAAGGCTGCATCAGCTCGTGTCCTCCCACCGTTCCTTTACCCTGGAGCGTCCCTCGGGGCCAGGGCAGGAAAACCTCCCGCAGGGCCGTGCCGCGGGTGTCCGGGTGCAGTCGGAGGCGTGGAGGAGATGCCACGGTGCCCGGGACCCGCGGAGGCCGGGGAGCCCCAGGGCTGCCCGCGGCCGGTGCGCCGGGCCGGCACTAGGTGGGGATGGCACCACGCCGCGGGGAGGAGGAAGGGCGGGAGGAAGGGCAGCGCCGGGGCTCGGGCTGGGCTGCTGCTGCTGCCCGGGGAGCAGCGGGAGCTCGGGCTGCGGGGATGGGCTGAGAAGGGCTAAAGGGAAAGGCTGAGGAGAGGGACGGGGCAGGGATGCGGGCGGTGTGGCTGGGATGCTGGAGACAGAGTGGCGGGGAGGTTGGGGGCAGCAAGGAGCCGGTACCACATCAGGCTGCAGAGTCAGGCGTTATTGCAAAGGCTGTGGCTGTCAGACAGCCTGAGCCCCTCTCCTCGCCCCTCTCAGGCTCGTAACGGTTGTTACCGACATTAATCACATTTTGAAATTTTAGAAAGGAAGTATTTCCCACATGTTCTCAGCCAGACCACCTTCTGCATCCCACAGCTTTTTTCATCCATGGGTCTGTGCTAAGGTGGGACGGCTGAGAGTCGGGCAGCGGGTCACCAAGCTCTTGGCCTCACTGGAAAGGCTGGGAGGTGGCCACAGGGCTGGGAGAGGGGTGCAAAGTGCTTGTGGTCTCAGCACCACCTCACTGCAGGGGTAAAGAGGAATGAATCCGTATCAGGAGGAAAACTCCATCACAGGGGAGTGTTTCACACTGGCTGCTCGGCCATGGGCAGTACCTCCACAACCTGTCTCAGACACAACGGGCCAACGCAATAAGCCCTGCACGTGAAAGGGTTTATTTGCTGTAAATCTTTGCAGAATTCACTTGACCCAATCCTACCTCATGAGTCACCACCAAAACCAGGGCACAGCTGTAAATCTCACCCCCTCCCTGCTCACACCAAGACTCAGCTCGTTTCCACAGTCACTGCACAAGGCATCTTCAGGGAAAGCATCACCAGGAAACAGGATTTTTCCAGCCTCCTCCTGCAGGGACCCAAGCACCGGCAGCAGGAATTTGGCCATCAGCATCCCCAGGGAAACCCAGAGGTGAGAAACAACCGTGGATATGCATTTTCACACCCAGTTTTGGGAAGCCGGTCTCACCAGCAGGTTAGGTACATAAACCACAGTCATGGTCAAGTTGTTTAATTTTTGCTTCCCTCTCTTCCCAACAAAAAAACAACAAACCAGCCCAACCCTGCAGCATGTCTGTCAAAATCCATGTTCACCACAGAATGAGCCACTGAGGTCTGCACCCTTGAACCAGGGTCAAAGGAAGTCGGCATCACTGGGACAGGAGCATAAATCAGAATATTGATTTAAAGGTAACTATTGATTTAACCCCTTCTGCTGCCTCCCTGTGTTCTCTACATGCTCATCCAAATCATAGAGAACATAATTTCAGACAAACTCCATGGTTGCTCACTGTGCAAGCCATTGGTCCCCAAAACCCACAGGTCCCTTTGTGCTCATGGACGGTTGACATATCCCCAGCTGCTCCCCTGCCAGTCTGCACAGAGGGCACCTGTCAGCCTTAGAGCAGGATTTGTCCCCAGGAACCAAGCAGGGTGGCAGGTAGGGATCAGAATCAGTATGGCACGGGATGGCCCTGAGAGCAAGAGCACATGAAGCAGCATCGTATTTCCAGGGGTCATCAGTGGTACAGGTACGAGATTACAGTTCTCTGAGGGTTTGTTTCTTGCCACAGCAAACAAAATCAGGCTCTGAGGATATTATCATTCATATATATATAAAAAATATATATNTTCTGAGGATATTATCAGGGTATATTATCAGATATTTTTCTATATCCCAGCAGCTCCAGGAGGACCACAATGTTGCATTGCATACAGGAAAGCTGCTGGCTGCAATGCACCCAGAGGTGCTACCTTACCTTAAACTCACCCAGAAAAATCCCTCCAGCACCTCTGGGGCTGCAGCTTCACCTTCTCAAAGTGGAATGCACAGAGCAGAGGTGTTTTGGGGAGCTCCCGTGCCTAGACAGACTAGGGAGGCAGTGGGAGGTCAGGATTGTGGAGCAGGAAGTGATCTCCCCCAAACTCAGTCCGGTTTGAAAGCCTGGCAAGCACTAACACTAACAAACAGTCAGTGTGTTTATATCCCACCTTCCTGCCGGAGAGCAGGGGTTATTTTTGGCATATTTTGTCATTGGTGGAGATGTCAGTGAAGGCCAGGAACAGTGCAGAGCTGTTGGGAAAGCCCAGAGGCAACTGCCTCAGGCACAGGATGATGAAATGAGGGATGTGGGAAGCTGCTCCAAGCCATTTACACAGGGATTGGGTTTTGCCTGCAGGATGTGCGGCACAGCCCTGGATTCAAAACACCTGGGGACTAAAAGCAGCATGGACCATCCTATTCCAGCCCTATTCCAGCCCCACACTGCTCCCATTCACCCCATGCTGCAATGGAGCAGGAGTGTCACCCTGAGCCCTGACCCACCAGGTGCTTCACTCCTTCCCACCTGTCCTGCCTGTGCACGAACTGCGGCCATCACCTGGACACCAACAGTGATGTTCTGGCATCATCAGTCACCTCTTCCAGCCTGCCCCTGCTGTCTTTCATCAGGGCTTACTGTTCATGCTGAGTTAAAACAAAAAGGAGAAGAGAGCACAGAGCAGCATCGCTCATTGCCCACTTGCCGTTGTGCCACAGGGCTTGGCCACGTTCCTTCAACTCACTGCTGGTTTTAAGATCATTTAAACCACTCATCTCCTCCATTTTCCCCCAGCAAGTGACCTCCTTACCTGCAGTTTTGGATCTGCTTTGTCCCTCCTGTGAGCACCAGACGTCCTCTGAAGCCAGGACTGCTTTTTCTTACAAAACCAGCAAGATCAACACGGAGAGCACGAGTTCCTGCGAGCGCTTGCAGGCTGATGGCTTTGACAGATAGCTGGGTCTTCTCTTCCAGACATGTAACTAAAATAGAGAGCATGAGTAGCTGGAAAGCCCAGGTTCGAATTGGGCAGAAACCTGGACTGCTTTCAGCCAAGAAGAAAACAGGTACAACCAGGATTTTGGCAGGTCAGGAGTTACTGGCTAAGCCTCAGACCAGGTGTGAAAACCCCAACTGCCCCACTGCAGCAGGGAATGTGGCTGGAAGCACCATCCTTTCACATGGCTTGTCCATAGAACACGAGATTTAAGCCCAGAAAGCTGGTGGAGAGGTGAAGAGAGATCTTCCTCCATGCCAGTTCCAGATGTGTGGTCTCTCATCTCCTCCTGCCTTTGCTGCTGCTAATTCCCCTTGCATCGCCCAAGGATTTGGCCACCCCCATGCTTCTTGTCTAGCACAGGTAGTTTGGAGGACTGCAGTCCACCTGAGAACTGATTTAGTCCCACAACCATGCTGCAGCTGGGAGGAGAAGGTGCCACAGGCTCTACTTGGAATCAAGAGCCTGAAATGAGCCCTACCCTTGTGCATCCATTCAGACCCAGCACTTTCTCTGGGACTCTTTGTTTTAGCCCCAACCAAACAGATGAAATTAAGAACATCCCCATTAATTTGCCATGCATATGAAGGGGTTGAGGATTTCTCCTGCAGCTCAGGAGCCCTGTGGCCTCACTGAGCCCAGCACTGGCTTCCAGTCTCACAGGCATGTTCACCTCCTCCCTCCCGAACGCTGAGCAGATAACAGGGCAATTGCCATAATGAGTCTCTGTCTGTCCAGCCCTGCTCAAAGCAATTAATGAAGCCAGGCACTAATGAACTTGGCTTCAGAGTGCCCCGGAGATGGGTTATTGCCATTTGAAGTGGAGGAAAACCAAGGCGAGAGCAGGTGGAGTGGCTGACCCTGGTCACAAGGTACCTCGGGTTGGATGCAGGAGACAGAGCTCCCTGCCTGGAGCAGGGAAAGGATGGCAGGTAGACACGAGGGCGACCACAACTCTCTAATGTGGTGTCTGTGGCTGGAGAGACTGGTTTGTCCACCTTTGGGAGGGCAGGAGGAACTCCCCACCCATCCCAGTCCTGTCTCATCCCTCAGTGGCTTTAGGGAAGCTGTGTCTCTGCAGCCAGAGCTCCTGACACCCGCCTTGGCGGAACTCCTCTACATCCTGCACCCCAAGTTTTGCAAGACCCCAAATGTGGCCAGTGAGGCACAGAGCAGGAGGACTCACAGGTCCCTTTGCAAAGAAACTTCCTCAGTTCATGACTCACCATCCCACCCTCCCTGGTGTCACTCGTGACTCCATTTCACTTTGCTGCAGTAGCATTTCACCATCTCTTATCAACACAGAAGACAACAGGGCAGCCTGTCCCGGCCACAGATATGTGCCCAACACCTCTCCCTGCAGCATTTTTTGGATCAACTTCCCTGTTGTTGTGAATTGAACATCCTCTTGCAAACGACAGGTTCCCCTGCAATGCTGGAGGGGGTCAGAGTGGGTCTCTCCAGGTCTGCCTGCAAGGGTGAGGACAGCTGATAAATCACAGGGAAGTGGCCTCTGCACCGCATGCTCTCACAGCACACACGTCCTCACATGCACGTTGACGGCATGCTAAAAATATTCTTCACTTTTTGACCGATTAAAATTTTCCAGGAGAGGTGGAATTGCAGCCCCCACCCTATCTGTACAGCCAGAGGCTTCCCCTCACCTCCTCCAGCCCTACCAGGAAAACAAAGAATACTGACCAACAGTTCCGGTAATCTGCGGGTTTTTTTGGTTGTTTTAAAAGCCTGGCTAAAATATAATCTTTTTTCAATAGTTTATTTTGTGATGTCTGGCACCATCCTGGAGCCAAACCTGGCACTGTGACACCCTGTCTTGCTCTCACACTCCCACTGAGAAGGCTGTGGGTGAGCTGGGATGATCCCACTTCCCACTCAAAATCCCATTTTGATGGCTCAGGAAACTAAACAAAGAAAATATGTTTTAAAACCAGCTCCCACCTGGTGTTACGCAGCAGAAAGCTAACGCTGGCTTGGTGACAGCTCCGAATGCTGATGGCCAGTCACGATTTTCTTGTTGTATTTTTCAGAGGTGCCTGTTATGCCAGGTAAAGAAGGAATCTGAAGGATGCTGTCAAACTCCTGGCCACTGGCCAGGCCCCTTTGTGCCATCACCAATGCTTGTGGCAGCATTTTCTTTGCCTAATTTGGCTCTTAGCCATGGAGGAGGAGCAGGGGAGGCCACAGAAGGTGTTTATACAACATGGGGATTGTCTTGGTGAGACCAGAGCCTTTGCCAAACTGAGCTAAGCTGATAGGAAGGAGATGTCATCAGTGTGTTTTTGCTAATTATCACTAATAATTATTTGTGTGTAGTTTCCCTTAGGAGCTCCAGTCCTGGCTCAGCCCCTGCTGCTCTTGCAGCCCTGTGCAACTGGAGCAAACAGGAGGGTCCTACCTCAAAATCCTGCAGGTGAGAGGAGAGGGAGAGCAAGTGCAGTGCTTGGGCAATGCCCTGACCATGGCGGTCAGCACGATGCATCCTCTCTCTTGATGTTCTCTCCCTGCTCACACCAGTTACAGCCAGTTAGACCCTGTCTGTCCTCCCTTGGCTTTTCCAAGTGTGTTTGGTGCCTCAGCCTCTTGTCAAAACCCCGATTCATCACAGCACAGCTATTAGCTGCTCCCTCCCATGTGAGATGTCTTTCTGCTGACACGGCAATCATTCTCCTGTCAACGCGCCTCGACAGTACCAGGATTTCTCATTTCAAGTCCTGGTGTGTCCCAGGGTGATTCCCGGCTCCTCCATTAACCCCTGGCCCTGCAGGATGGGGGTAGCCTGCCCTGATGGATGCTCTGCTATCCCTTCTACCTCTAGTTAGCAGAAGCTGCCTCCTGTTTTTCCTCTCAGCACTTGCCATACCTATGCAGAAGAGCATTTAACCTGGAGGTAGAGAGTGTCAGACTTTTATTCTCCTTTCCTTCTTATTTTCTGTGCCGAGAACAATGGAGACAAGGTTTGCAGAGGGAGGTAATGTCTTTTTTTAGACTGACTGAAATAATTAGAAGAAAAACCAGGCAGGCTGTTGGGTACATGAGCCCTCCAGCAGGCCTGAAATAGCTGCAGAAGTCTGCAAAGCTGAATACCAGTGGAGAACAATAGCTCTGAGCATGACTAGTGTTAACCAGTTCTGCTACCAGAGACCATTCCCCAGCTGTTTTTCTTGGGTCAATAAGTGGCATCACCCCTCTGCCAAAATGCACTGTCCAGAGACCACCTCGCGGTCAGGAGCCACTGCTGTGGCTGAGGGAGCCACGTGGATACACGGACCTGAGCCCTGGACATTGCTCCACACTGGCTTCCTGGAGCATCCCTGTGCCCTGTCCTGCTGCTCCTGGGGCCTGACCTGACCCCAGCCCCAGGGACACTGCCACCCTGGACACTGCCTCACCCCCGCGACCCTGCCTGACCCTGAGGACTCTCTGATTTCAGGCACTGTCTTACCACAGGGGTCCGGCCTGATCTCATGGCACCCTCTCTGATCCCAGGGGACCATATGAGACACTAGGGAGCCCCCGACCTTTGAGACCTGCTGATTTCAGGGACTCTCCTACCACAGGGGTCTAGCCTGATCCCTGGGGACCCTGCCTGACCCCAGGAACTGTATCTGACCGCGGGGACCCTCCCTAACCTCAAGGATCCTATTGGACCCAGGGGACCCCGACAGACACTGGGGACCTTCTGATTTCAGGGATCCTCCGATTTCAGGGATCCTCCGATTTCATGGACATTGTCCTACCACGGGGGTTTTGCCTGATCCTTGGTGACCCTATCCGACCCCGAGGGATCTCTCCCACCCCAAGCTCCATGTCCCGCCCCGGCTATCCTGTCATCCCTGGTTATCCTGTCCCACCCCAGGGTCCATGTCCCACCCCGCAGCCGCCGTCTGACCGCAGGGACCCCGTTCATCCCCCTCCCCCGGGCTCAGTCCCAGCCCGTCCTGGGGGCTCCCGGCCCCACGTCGGCGGCGGGGGGGGCCGGGGCCG
>VWPU01005014.1:0-137500 GCA_013398955.1 Callaeas wilsoni
GCGGCCTGGCCGGGCCTGGGGGGGCCGCGCCGCAGCCACCGCCGGGGCCCGGCGCTCGGAGCGCCCCTGGGGAGCCGGTTCCCTACAGGCGCTCTTCTTTGGCCCTTTTGTTTTGACGTGCAAGGTGTGCGGAGCAGGGGCTGCTGTTCGTGAGCAGTTAAAGGGAGCGGCAAAATCTGAACCCAGTTTGCTTCCAAGTGTCGAAATTAAAATGTTTATACGTATAAACCGTTCTGTTGGTGAAGCTGTCTGGAAAAATTGCACCCTTGGATTTGGCATTCCATTGAGCTTTAGAGAAGAAGGAAAACAAAAACATAAAAAATACTACTTTTACAAAATGTATGGATTTTAGGATATTGGTTTTATTATTGTAAGCTAAGAATGCCATGGAACAGAGAACACTTTGCAGGAGAAGAGCTGCTTAAATATACTTTGTAAACACATCCCAACTTTAGGAAAGTGTGTCTGGGATGAATGGGACTTGGCAGGTCTGCACAAATCTTTTAACACATGACTGTGGTGACTGGAGTAGCAGACTGGAGGAGAGAAACCTTTTAAGGTGCAAAAGCAGGCACTTTTTTTTTTAATTAAGAAGTATAGGAGAAGTTTGAAGCTTAATTTATGGTTCAGAGTTGAGCCCAATAGTCAGGTAGCAGATTTTAGCATGGGTTATAACAATGGCTTGGCATATAATACAAGAGAGCTATTTTATTAGACTCTATTAACCTGGTTAATCTTAAATCTTAACCATGACAGGGTTTTTATGTAAAGAACCTCTATACAAAGTACAATATTGCATTTTAATTGAGGCTTTTCAAGGCCTCATGTAGGGTGCATTCTTTTTTCCCCTTTCTTGAAAGTCCAGCTGTACTAAAGTCAGTTGAAACGCTGTGAATCCAGGTTGCACAAATCGATTAAGGGTGGATGGGATTTTAAATCGGTGCTGTTATTTGGAGTTTGTGTATATATTATAAAAGTGAAGGTTATTCTCAGTGTAGTGTAAACACCTCGGTGTTTACAGCTGCAGCAATGTACGAGTATGTTTTGTAGCTGACTTGTTTACAAACTTTCTGGTCAGTTGCTGCCGTTAGTGGTTGACAGTGACTGTGGAACCCAGGAAGAAAACTGCTCAGCTCAAGGTGTTGGTACTTCCTAAACAGAGCACCAAATTCCTCCTTCAGCTGATAAAATGCACAGTTTGAATCCTGGTACACCTGAATTTGAGTCTCCTGGGGTTTGCCATGAGTTAAACACCTGCTGATTAACCCTTGCCTGCATTAGGATCAATACCAAGTGCAACAGGTGCTGTTGCAGAAGTGGTGCCCACAGCTTGCAAAGTGCCTGTGTTACAGCTGAAACCTGTCGCTTTTGCTGCTAAGTCACTCAGACTCCAGTGTAAAAGTTATACAACTTCCTTAATGTTGTTTTAAAACTAGAGATATAGACATATTTTAAAGACCTAGCTGGCTGGAGGCCCATTTTAGAGTGGCTGGTAAAAGCAATAAACTATCCTCAAACATTTCTGCTCAATAAAATTTGAGAATATGAAAACAAAAAGTTCCTGGTTTAGCTTTTTATAAATGTTTTCTACACCCTGTGACTGCAAAGTGCTTTGAGCCCATAGCTCAGAGCCACACACCTTGAGCATTTTAGGCCTCCGACCCAATTTACAGCATTAACTTTGTTACTTTCTATTTTGATCAGAGCAGCGAAGGTTTGTGGTCTCTGACCAATGTCCTGCACTGGTGAAAGTGTCTAAAGAGATGATTTTATCATCAAAACAGCACTTTTTAAGTGTGCTTTCCTTCACTCAGGGCTCCTGGAATCAGATGCTTGTGCAAAAACCCGAATGGCTGTTGGAAGCTGTGGGAACACCAAGCACTTCTGACATAGAGAAGGCCAGTAGTTCTAGAGCTATTAGCTGTGTTTAAATTCCTTACTGTCTGTAAGGTGGAATCTAACTCAGAGAAAGGAAATGAGATGAAATATCTACGCATCTCATTGTTTGGCTTCACAGGATCAGAATATATTTATCCAAAACAATCCCATATAGTCCAGATTGGGAGAGCCATGGGCATAAGGCATTTCTCCTGCAGCTGTTGAGCAAATATTTTGTGTGGAATACTGTCTTGAATTAGCTCTTCCAGTTGCAATGAGGAAGTCTTGTCCTTAGACTTGAGATGTTACCTGGTTAAATAAATGTAACTGCTGTTTCTGTAAAAATTGGGTGCACATATGTAACATATACAATCCTGTGTGAACAGAATTGCGTTCTGTTGTAGGGAAATACACCAAAAATAAATTTTAAAATTTGTTTTTTAGTGGTATGAGAGTTATTCTTGGTTATAGTAGTGGTTGGTAAGTGTTCAAGGCCAGGCTGGATAGGGCTTGGAGCAACCTGGTCTAGCAGAAGATGTCCCTGCCCATGGCACGGAGTTGGAATAAAATGATCTTTGTGTTTCCTTCCAGCCTGAGCTGTTCAATGATTGTATTTTATGATACTGATATAAATAACAGCATCTTAATGTTGACTATTCCACTGCTTGAGACATGAGCTGTTATGTAGTGGGAGTAGTAACAAAACCAAAGCAAACGATTTGCTGACTTGAACAGAGTTGAGTCTCTCATTGTTTAGAATTAGTTGTGTAATGTACTATTATTGTTAATTTAAAGAAATTTTAAAAGTGAAGAGCAAACCCTAAATATATACTCAGGGCTGCTAGGAATTCATGCAGCAGGCATTTCAGAAAAGGAAAAAAAGCTGGCTGCCATGTTTTTTTTTTTTTTTTTGGCATTTGTATGTGAGAAATGTTCTCTACCAAGTTTGTAAAGCAGGAAAATCACTTTAATCTTTGGTGGCAGAATTGTTAACGAGGGGCTGTGGAGAGCCAGCTTTGGGCTGCCCCCAGCCATCCGTAAGCAGAGCAGTTATCGGTGAGGAAGCGTGGCCTGAGCGCTGCAAGGGGACAGAACCCGGTGTGAATTTCACTTCTCCGTGGATTTATATCAAAGCATGTCTTAAACGTACACCTTAGCTGGCCATATTGCTGCATGTCAGATGTGAAAGTAAAAATAAACGTGTGAAGCACCAGGCAGAGTAGGAAATGTAAATCTGAAAACCGTGTCTCCAGTCTATTATCCTGAATCCTGGACCCCATCTATAGGAATTCATGGGAGCATATATGTGTTTTATTTTTGGTCAGCAGTATTTCCTGTAGGCAAGAAACCAAAGATCTTTTCAAGTTATAAATGACAATAAGTAGGGAAGCCAGTATTTCAGATTGCTGATATTTTGGGTATGAGTAGCTCTTTGATGTCCAAATGAGAACTGGAGGAATGTCTAAAATTAACAGTGAAGTATGTAACACTAATGATGAAATGCAGAAGTTGGAGGAAAGCGGGCAAGGCCAGGCACTAAGTGTAGTTTGTTTTTTTTCCCCCTGAATAAGTATTTTTTTAGGGTCAAAACACAGAACACAAGCAGTTGTGATACATAAATCCCGAAGTAAGTCGATCTTGTGTAAGCAACCTTGATTTAAATATTTGTGTGTGTATAGGTTTGCATATAATCAAATGTGCAAAATTTATTACATATGTAATTTGCTGAATTGTAGTTTTGTGGAGTTGTTGTGAAAAATATGTTAGAGTGAGCAAAAAAACGGGGAATTTAATTAGTTTTGCATCTGAAAACATCTGTATGTATTGTGGCTCTACAACAGTGTGACCAGTGTGGCTTCACGTGCTCTTTTCCAGTTTTGTTCCAAGATTATTTTTGGGCAGTCAGTGCCTGTTTGTGCAGCAGGTTGTCTGTGTTACTGATGCTCAATGGTACAAGTATGAAATTGCCCTAAATACCATGGGAATGTTTTCTCCTTGGAGGTGCAACAGTGGCTCTTAAGAAGGTCACTTTGGTAATGCCTCTGGCAACAGAAAATGTGTGGTGGTCATGGTCTTGATGGATAAAACACCATCCAGAGTGCGAGATTTCTTTCACAGTCATTTTTAGAAGCTGTCGTTGAGATAAAAACACACCCTTCGAGTTCACGCCTCAGTAATTGGATGCAGATTTAATATGATGCAGTGCTTTATTCCTTCTTGGGATGGAATCCATGTCCCACGTTGGGCATGACTCACCCTGGCAGGATCCAGCGGTCAAGCGTGTTGGAATGAAGGCTGAAGAGCTCGCTGTTGCCATGCCTTATTTTCTTCAAGAACTGAGAATTCTGGTTAATCCTCCTAAAGCCTAGTAAAATATACATATTAGAAACAGACCTGTTGTAAAGCCGTTGTATGGAAGAACTTCCAGAATATCACAAGCCTTTGTGTGTACATGCAAAAGAAAATGTTTGGGAATGCTTAAAACTCAGAATGGTTGATTAGCCAGAGCAGTGCTGGTGTGACTTAGCTCCATTTCTAGACCACCTCTTAGAAAATATCCCACTTTTTCCTGTTCTTTCCAATCGGTTTTGGGGGAGGAAAGAAGCTAACCGAAGAGTTGTGTGTTAATAACCTTATTGTGGAGTATGTGACTATATAAATCTTGATTCTGTTTTATTGGCGTTTATTTACCAGGTGACACCTTTGTAAATAAAATAGAAATAAAGTCCCTGTTGCATTGTGAAAATAAGGTGTTTTGATAAGTGTCTTGCCCAGTATATATAATTAAACAAGTGATTTCTCAGAAGCGCCATAATTCCCATCATTTTAAAACAAAAGTCTTAATTGAAGTACAGCTCCTCATTTCACCTGAATCACATTTCCTGTGTATCTTTCTGCTTTAATATTTACTTTACATACAAATATGGCAGAAAACAAAAATTCAACAAGTAGTTGAACGTATTGCATCCTTTATATTCTGGTTCTTTTCAAGGTTTATACAGGGAATATGCTGTGAGATGACTTTGTAAAATAAGAAATCCATCAAAATCCTGTGCAATTCTGTGTTTTGTGATTTCCCAGTTGAAAGTTTTCCCTGCCTGACTGCAGGATTGCAGTTTAATACAGCAGATGTATGAATACAACTTTATGTTTGGTCTGAGTTAAAGTTCTCCAAATAAGCAATAACATCAGCTTGTTGACTTTACAGAATAATTTCTTGTCCTGATCTTGCTTTAAGAAAACTTTAATGAGAAATATGCTCTTGTTGTTGTTAAGTCAGTTTTCTTCTTGTTGTGATTTAAATGTAAAGGCAAGATTTATGGAAATGACTGCAGGGTGGTGCTGGCCTAATTAGTCATTATTTCTGGCAAGGCATAAAAAATTGGTTGTTCTTGTGCCTAAAACTAATAGTGTACTTTATATTTAATCTGTAGGTCTTTTGTAAAACAAATGGTTGTCCTAAAAACTGCAAAATACACACATTTAAAGTTCGTATGCTATTATTTTGTGTGCTGTTTTGGCATGTGATTTAAATTTTTCATTGATAGCTAAATTTACTATTACCTATATTTGAAATGTATATAGCCTTTAAAAGCCAGGAATAGTAGTAGCTGAGCTGGAATTTGTGGTAGAAATTTTGGATTTGAGTATGGCTTTTCTACCAGTGTCTATTCAAGGATTAAACACAAAGCACTGCAGTGCTTTATAAGAGTACTAATACCTATTACAAGTTTTTTTTCTTTGCGAAGAGTTTTAGGATTATCCGTGTGATATGTTCACCGTTGGGCCGAGGGGTGTCTTTTAGGGCTTTCTTTTCGTAGGCCTTGTTGAGATGAATTACCAGTAATTGGTATTTCACCCAGAAGCGACCCAGGTGACTTAGGAATTCCACCACCTTCAGCATGTGGAATGTCTGTCTTAATCAGGCTTAAGAGAGGGGGGCAAAATATTCAGCAGGGCATGTGACACGAATGCTCCTCTGTGCTTTTGCCCTCTCCTTGTCCAGCCACAGCTCTTGGGCATCCTTAGTGACCACGGGATGTTGCTGAAGCACAAAGCTGCTCGGCACGTTCCTCTCCGTGAATCCATTTCGTGATTAAACTTTGAAAAGTCACAGCCCCCAACACGCAACTGCAGTTTCATGGTAGCTCTGACATTATTTTACTATTCACGCTGTGAATTTCATTCTATAGTAAAATGAATATTATATTGGCCTTTTAAGTTGGTTGTCAGTGGAGAATAGGGAAAGTACACTTAGAGCATCTGTATGCAATCTTGGCGACAAGTAGGACCCTCTGGAAAGCTGTTACTGTTGGGGCAGAACTAATCATTCCATGTGAAATTATATAAGGAGAATTAGCTCTGACTCTACCTCATTTCCTTTCATACCGCTGTGAAAATAAGCTTAGGAACGTCAAACCTTCCCTCCTTATTTCTCTAAGTACTTTGTTAAATACTTCTTTTTATTAGGGCTTATTTATTGGAGGTGCTAGAAAAGAAAATATAACCGTCTGTATTTCTAGGTACTAATGGAATGTGCATCCTTGCCCAGTTTGGCAGTTGTGATTCCCTTCCCAGGACAGCATTCCTGGGATCAGTTGCCGTTGCCTTCTCTGTACTTTGACTTTATTTCCCTGGCGGATCATTCCGAGTACTCCACATTTAAGGTAGCATGCTTCATGTGAGAGAAAATTGTCAATCACAGCCTGCCTAGGCTATTTAGAAAAGAGAGATATCAAAAGCCTGCTTGGAGCTCTAAGGAGCAGTCAGATCACCTGCTGAGTCGCCTGGCAGGAGCCTAAACTCGTGCAGCCTTTAAGTTTAGGGAAGAAAACGGGGATCTCGGGAGGTCATCGCTCTGTGCCGAGGCCCTGTACTGTATGTGTGAGCATGTAGCTCAGTGTCAAGCCAGAGAGAGAGAGATGTACAGGCCATTCCTGACATGTTCTTCTTACTAGGTCTTAAAAACAATCAGTGGAGATTTGTGTAACCCCTCCATAACCTAATCCCTTGTTTAACTATCCCTAGAGGTAGCATATTTCCTCTAATACTATTCCAATTTTTTTCCTAACCTGTTAAGCTTCTTTTTTTTTTTTTTCTTGCTGTGGATATTGCAGTAGTGGAGCATGATTCTTGTAACTACTGTTAACCTATTTTGAAGCCTGTCTTGTCTTTCTTTACCTTTTTTTTTTTTTAACTCACTGTTTAACTCTCCCAGATTGCTTTGGTTTTCTTTTGAGCTCTTGCTTCTTACATCTCTATTGAGACCTGAGCATAATGTACAACCTTAGGATCAGTGATGAACAGAATAAATGTTACCATCTTTTGCATATGATGCTCCTATCATCACTGTTTTAACTTGGAATTTTTTTTCAATTTTGGCATTCAGTTCAGGATTAAACCCCGGTTTCAGTTCTGCTGTTAATCCCTTAGTCCTACTTTTCTCAATTTTAATGCTGTTTCCCAGAATGCTTGCAGCATTTCCCAGGTAGCTACCAAATTTTGCAACTATGTTGTTTATCATCCAAGCAATAAATGAAAACATTTAATAATCTTGCACTGAAAATTCCAAGAGGAAGAATCTTGTTATATTCAGAGTCCTGCAACCTGTATCTTGTTGCAGACCCAACCTTTGGAGCTGGAGTCACAGAATAGTTGGGTTGTGCTCTGATTCCCTCATTGTCTTTGAGGTCGCTGGTCTTGGTTCTTTCTGTGTCTGTCTTTCATTGAGAAGCCTGAAATAGGACAAATTAAATCTGACATTTTGTAGCTATAGGTGTTTGGGGAGGGGATTTTTAATGAGTTGAAAAAAGCTTGGAGAATGTTTACATGGATCTGCACCCAAGGGTCAGTGGTGACAGTTTGTCTGAGTGGGGTGTAAAAATCATCTTTAATTATACTTCTGTGTCTGACCCACAAATGGTCATTCTTCATGGCTGCTAGATCAACACTTTTAAAAAAACTTTGATCGATCAGATCTCAAGATGTGAAGTGTTGTTTTGTGAAACGTAGACAAGGGAGGAGGGGAAGAAATGCTCTCTGCTTCAAAAACCTTTTCTTTCTTGCTACTTGCTTGGAACATAATCTGCAGACATTTTTCTTTTATGTTGGTGTTTTGCTACACCTGATGTGATCAGAAACATTTTTATATCCTCTGCACTGGCATTTCCAAAACCAAAGCAGCTAAGAGATGCTGACAGAGTTGGGAAGTCACAAGGACTGTGGCTTACAGTTAAGGCAGATGTGATTGCAACATCTATGCCTAGGAAAGCTGCAGTCTGATCTGCCCTCTGTCTTCAGGATTTCTGGGATTCCAGAAGCAGAAGTGATGCAGATAAGACGTGTCCTCTGAGGTTTTGAAAGGCTTCTGCTCAGATTGTAAAGCTCTTCCTTATTAGGCCCACAGGAAACACATCTCCTCTAGCGCAGCCAAATTGGTATCATTGTTAAACACTTCTGCTCGGGCTCGCTGGTGGTAACTCTGCTCCGTGGTGGGGTTATTTGGGATGAAGAGCCTCTGTGGCTGCCTCTGTGTATTGACTAGCTGAGTATATTACTGGCATGTAACTGTGTGTGGTAATTTCTGACTTGGAAGCTGTGATGCAATCCCAAGAACAGTTTATAGAGGATTTTCCACCTTTTCCCTTGAATTGGACTCTGTAGGTCTAAAATGTGGGACTTCTAACTTGGAATCTCCATTAGAACACAATCTAGTAAAAAGGAAGAAAAACCCCAAAGCCTTGGCATCAGACAAATGAAAATTCATTTTCTTTAATGACTCTCCCCTTTGCCAACTGTGTTCTTGGAGAATGGGTCTTTGCACTTGGTTTGTTTTCAGTGCAACAACTGTGTTTGTTTCTGGGTGGCATAAAATTGTGCATGTTCCTCTCTGGGTTATGAAGGAAGCCCTGCCCTTTCCCTCATCTCTGCATGGCAGTTGTGGGGCTGCTTGCTGACCTCGGGACCGTTCTCCTTGCGATGGGGCTCCCTGCTCGCTGTGCTTCTCCTCTGCTGTTGCGCCCTGCTCTGAAGGCTGTGCCAGGTGAGATGTGCTTGCTGTTCTTTCCCCTTTCAGGTGAGCTCCTCTGGCCCGATGTGCAGCTGGTGGGGAGAGAGGAGCTGCTGGTGGCCTTCTTCTGTTCCATCTGTACCTTCGAAAGGACTTCACTTAGTGCAGTGCACAGCAGGTATGATCTATGGGACTTCAACAGCAAACACTTCAGAAATGGAAAAATACACTGCTCTAAGTTGACAAATCTGTCCTGCAGGAGAAACAGTAAGTAAGACATTAAAAAAAGTAACTGGGTGAAACATTAAGACAATGTCCTCATGACCAAAGCAGGTGGTTTGCATAATCTTTCATGCATAGTTTTTATGTTGTTATCATCATAACAATATGAAACATATGAATATGCTTTTCTCTCAGTGATGTTTAAAATTTGATTACCTGAATATTGATGATGTTCAGTGCTTAGAAATATTTGAAGAGTTTTGTACTTCACTGGATTGTATATAGAGTAATTTTGGAAGTTGAACAATATATTTCACAGCAGAATATCTTAAAATAAGTTCTTAATAGTCTGGATGTATTAATATTCATTTTTAGAGTTTACATTGTTAAATGTTAGTTATTAAATTCTGTTCAAGATGTAAACTCTATTCTGTTTTCTAGCATTAATTATGCAAGTTTGAAATTCTCAGTTTCATTTTAAGGTAGTGCTTTTTATTTGTACGTAGCTGTTGAAATAAATTACCAGTACAAGAAAACATTCTCCTAATAAACAAGGGATGCCTGCAGTTGGCTCTGCTAACTGAGACAATTTAATTCATCCATCATCAGGGATGATGTTTCTTAGCAACACAAAGTATTTTCACCCGGGGCGCTTTCACAAACTTTCACATTTTTCTTCAAATACAGCCTTGGTAGTGTTTTATATGACCTGAAGTTCGTCCATCTGTCCTGAAGCTCCCAATACTTTGCCATTCTCTCCAGTGATCAGATGATCCGATATATGGGGGTCTTTTCAGCTTAATAATACACAAGTTGACTAGAGAATCATTTCGCATGTCAGATTTTCCAAAGGGTTCTGGGAAATTATGTGTTGCTCTGTATAGCAAAGCTAAAAGTTATTGAAAATGTGTTACAGTTTCATAATAAAACAGATCCGAAAATTATTGGCTGGAGAGCCAACTAAATGCTTTCTGATAGCTGTAGCCTCAAGGGGAATACTTGGATCATTTGTAATAAAGGGATATCTTTGATATCTTTTGGTGAATTGACTAGTATTCTGTTTAGATCATTATTTATGAAAAAAACTGGCTTGGTACGCAATGTTACATTATCAAATTGTTTGGGTGTAAGAATTGCCTTAATGTATTGCCAGAATTTTCCATGTTTATTCTTTTCATGTGCTTCATGAAATCAGAAGAAGCCATTGATCCATTAAGACTGCCTTTACTTCTTGCTTTCCATTTTTTCAACATGTGTGAGGATGATTTGATCAGTGTAATTACCACCTGGGGAGACTTGGCTTGCTCAAGAAACCCCTTCAGGTATGTAACAGGTGTTATTCAGTATGGAGAGCACATGTCTTCCAAGTGCGCTGTGTTATTTTGCTTTGAGATATAATATATCTTGATTTTTTGGTAAACTGCTCTGAAAACTTCTGTTATGTGAGGAAGTGACTAAGCCTTTTCTTCTGTCTTGCTTTGAGAGGAAAAGTTTTAGTGGTTCTTCTTTGTCAGCAGTGCATAGTGACAAGTGTTTGGAAAATGTTGTGATGAGGTAATTATTACTCAGCTTCTTTCACAAAGAAGGTGTACAGAAACCCTTTTAAATCGTGGGAAAAGAAATTACAGAAACATTGGTTTGGTTCTTCCTCAAAGGTAGAAGAATGCTGTGTTGTAGCTCATGTCATCATAGCTTTAATTTGCTGAGTTTTCATGTAAACGCATAAAGTCTTTGTACACATGAGCAAAAAAATGAATGGGACACTTACTTGTATGTCCAAGCTGGGACATCTTGTTTGAGGTGATCTTATTGCAGTGTAGTTATTTCGTGCCCTGGTGTTAATGTCTAGCATTTTGCAAGTTGTCCAGCTGTTTCCTGAAGTCCTTTGAAGAATCACCTAAGTTGGAAGCTTTTTGTGTTGTCCCGCAGAAAACCATATCTGAAAGAAAAGGGGGAGAAAATCTCTTGCTAGCCAAGCCTTTAAGCCTCAAGTCTTTGCAAACAGCAGCAGTCACTTGTCTCTGATGTTGCCTTACCTGTAAGTTGGAGCTGTGGCACCTTGCAGAAAGGTCAGGGCTCTGTTTGCTCCTGCAAGGCTTTGTTGCATGTGGTGACAGACTATCTACACTTCTACCTCTGCTTTAGCATCCTGGGATCATTTGGGAAGCTCCAGAATCAGTTGTAGGCTCTCCTCGCCCCTTTCAGCTTCTGATTAGAAGATTCCTCGTAGTCGTGGTGGCTCCTCGAGGCACCTGCACAGTCTGATGTTGGGGATTTGTCCTGCAGGCTGCTGTTTGCCCTGCAATAAAATGTTGTAGGCCTGTATTTGCATCTTGGTGCAGTCAGTAAACACTGATGTAAAGGCTGGTAATTCATCTTTCGGAAAGTCAAATTTAGAAGATTAAGTATTGAAATTGCTCCATAATTGAGACATTTTTTTCCCAACTGTAAACCCAGTGTCTCGATTTACAAAACTAACAAAAACTGCCACAGGCAGGTAAGCACAACCTGTTTCATATGAAAGCAAACCTCCCAAATACTCTCCAGAAATTAGTCTAAGAACAGTTTAATTTTGAGGAAAGCTTTGCTTGGGGTAGAGAAATAAAGATTTCCATGGTATTCACAAGCAAAATACAGGTCTCTGCTGTGAAGTACTGGAAGCAGTGCTGGTCATGTCAGTTTAGGGTGGAGAAGAGAAGAAAGAAAGCACCTCCAATAATTTTACCTAAGTTCCCCTTTACTTGGGAACATTATTTATGTAGGAGACTGGTTACTCAGGATAGATGAATGGTAACGCAGTGTCACTTGAGTGCTGGGCTAAAGGCAAATTAATTACTAAATGTTACTTTTAAACCATAGCTTCGCTTGCCTTAGT
Organism: Callaeas wilsoni; assembly: GCA_013398955.1. Taxonomy (NCBI): domain Eukaryota; kingdom Metazoa; phylum Chordata; class Aves; order Passeriformes; family Callaeidae; genus Callaeas; species Callaeas wilsoni. Next base: position 11,985 of record VWPU01005014.1, read on the forward strand.
GAAGCAGACAACTGCGGTCCTTTTCCATGTTCCTTCTCGACTAGGGATTTTCCCTGTATTCTATGCAGTTTCCTATGGTTAGCTATAAGGACATGAAGAATTGATAAGAATTGTCTTTTTGAAGGTAGCGAAAGGTCTGGAGTCAGTCTGATAAATAGAGAGGGATAACTTGTAACGAGAAACACACAGTAGTGTCAAAACTGTTGTAAATTTTCAAAAACTACTTTTCATCTTCATCCAACCATGACTCAAATAAAGAACATTCCCTTTATGGCCTGCAGCACAATACAAGTTGTACTTTGCTAGCTTTCGGTTAAAGCGATGAACATATTACTTGAATTTTAGGAAAGAGAATTTGAAAACGTACTATATTTAGGGTTTAGTCTTGAAGTTGTAAGAATAACTAGTGGTTCTTGCTGTTGTTGCATCTTTCAGTGTTCATGTGCAAAGAGTGAAGTGATCAGAGTTGTCACTGGGAACATTTCGTTTTTCATGCAAACTATTTTTGTGCAGCTTTTATTTGGAAGAATATGGGATGGAATATAAAACAACGAACCTAAGAAATTATCATTTATGTTAAAAATATAGTTATTTGGGTGCTGTTTTTGCAGTTAGTCTCTGAAAAGAGGTGAGTGCAAATCAGGTTAAAGCACTTCTCAAAGTGGATGTTTGACTTTGGAATTCTCATAATTTAATGTAGTTGTATTTTCAGATACTCGGGAATTCTATGATTTTGCTCTAATTGGAGTTTGGACACATTTAGGAATGAGGAGTCAGTTGTTCTGTTTCGTGTTTGCATCTAACTCATGTGACGTGAGAGTTTGCACAAAAGCAAATGATGTGATTTCATTCAACCTCTCTAGTACAACACAGAACTATTGTGTTGTCAATAAAAAACATAATTTCTCTACATTATTGACCTTTATTTCCAGCCAAGGAGTAGTACATGAAAGTGTTGGAGCATTTTTAGCTGCTGTATTTTAAATCTGTTTTGGATGTGCTTACCTCCTTGGCCTTGACTCATTGGAATATGTAGGGAAGATGCTCTTCCAAGCAGGTCATCCAAGACACGGGTGTGAGAGAGGTTGAACCTCAAATATTAGTGGGTTTACAAAGGAGGAGGAGTTACTTCTGCTGTGATCCCTCTGTGGTATCTCTGTGGTATGGAATGCAAGCCAGTCTGATATGAGCGTTTAATGGTGTTTCAGCCCTTAACTGGTCCTGGACTTCCTGGTTGAAGTGGTGTCTCTGTTTTCCAAGCATTTAATTGCATAAAATTTCAGAGGGTCAAAATTTTTATATTTTCAGTTTGCTAGGCTAAGCCTTCAGTCCCAGCCTCCTTCCCCTACACTAACCACTTTTGCACACAGACTTCTATAAAACTTGATCATGTTATTTCACCACCTCTACTTTCATCAGGTAACTATCTCATTACTGGGATACTGGTGTCTTCAAACCCCAAATCTTTTTCTAGAAACTCCTTATAGTCTCTTTTATTTGGAAAGTTGGCAGGTGATTATGTCCCATTCAAAGGAAACAATTCTTAAAACAATCTCAAAATGTAAAAACATTGAGCTGTTTGCCACAAATTTTACTTAAATGAGTTTTGACTCCCCAAATAATGAACTTCTCTGTCAATGTTGCTGTTTGTAAAGACTGCTACAACAGCAGTACTTTTCTGTGTGCAAAGGATGTTTGAAGTGAGGGAAAGGTAGTAGGTTTTTGCTAGGTTAGTGTAGACCCCACCCTAGGTTAAACGCTGTTTTCCTGCATAAGGTTAGATGATACAATGTGAGTTTTGGATCTAGATTTTATATTCCAGAAGACAATTAACAGCCTTGAAGAGATTTTCTCTCCATGGGACAGAGTAACTGTGACTTGTAGTGAAACTAAGTAATGCTTCCCGGTGAGGCAACTGGCAGGCTCTGCATGCCCTTTCCCAGTCTGTACTGCCTGGTTTAGTGATTCTCAGAGTCAGGGCAGGCTACAATGAAGCTTGTTTGATAAATTATACTTTCTCATCAGCACAGTATTTTGAGGGTGAGAGAAATGGCTTAACACTGTGTGCCTGCCTTCTGAGTCAGTAAGCAGCCCCTCCGTTATACGTTAGTTTTGAAAACAGGCTAATTGTGTGTGTGTTTGTACACATATATGTATATCAAAGAATGATTTGGAAGGGACCTTAAAGACCACAGATATAAAGTATGGAACTACCCGAAACAGGTACAACTGAATCCCAGTTATACCAACAAAAAGTGAGCATCAAAATAGTTGTGTATCCAGTGTTAATGATCTGTATTTCATGTGAAAGGCTGACCTTTTTGGCACCTTGTCTTCAGAAGTAAAGGACAGGCTGATCTGTTTCTCCCACAGTTGGAAGGGCAGTTGGAAGTGTAGTTGATCTTATTTTTTTCAGCGTAACTATCACAGGGAATGAGAGGGCCAGTTGCTGAGATTGCAGAGGACTGTGCAGCCCCAGGCATCTTCCACTGTGTGCGAAGACTGACTCGGGTTAATGCAAAAAATTAAAAAAGAAGTGCCTAAGTTCAGACTGAACACTGATTCAGATCAGGAAAAATAAGATCCTTCCCAGTGACTTGAATTGGATGCATGAGGCTTATATATGATGGTTCATATAAATAGAGGCAAATGGTCATAGATTACACATTCATCATTATGATTATCGCTTGAATTGCTTAGCATTGTAACCTGGTAAGCATTGGCCAGTGTTGTATTTAACTGTAAAGAAAGTATTAGAAAATTATAGTCTGAATTTGATTTAATTGAATATGGTGGTCTAAAGCTCTGCAGCTCAGAGTTTGAGGCAGAGAGAGAAATGGTCAAGAGCCTGCACATTCTGCGTGGGGCATGGGGGTTTTTTACATTTGGTGATCTTGTTACTCAGGTATAAAGCAAGCGTTTTACTGCAATAATAATCTATTCAAGATGCTGTTTTTAGACCAATATAAACCTATTTAAAATATCCTATGTTAAATATGTAAATGCTTTCCTGTGGCCAAATGAATTTTGTCCACATAATTGTGTAACTTTAGCTTAAGCCACTTTTCAGCTTCCAGCCTCTTAATTGTTTTTTAATCTGTGGAGTACAAAGAATTAAATGTGTCCAGTCTTATTAAACTTTTGGTTCATTTCATTATGATCAGGGAGATGATTTTACAATTTGGGTTTTGAGATGTGGACCGTTATTATTTTGTAGACCAGCTCTCTTCCTGTTGCCTGTTCACTCCTGAGTGGGTGAAAAGCTCCAGGAGTATGTGGAGAAAATATGTGGGCTGTGGTATGATACAGGTGAAGAGTCCTACATCACTCAGTGCCTGGCTGGACAGTGATTCTGCCTGTGGAATTATGACCTTAAAGTTATCCCTGTTGTGAGAGGAGCTGCAGATATTTCAGGGTCACAAATTACTCACCTGAGACTGATGCTGGGATACACAGTTAAATATATCTCATTTCCTTTTTATATTCTTTAAGCGTAACTTGATGTAGGAAGGCCTGTTAAGTGTGGAATTAGGGTTTATTTACTTTTGTGTTGGACCAGGCACTAGTTTTGTTCCTGCATTCTCACGCATCTTATAACCAGCCATTCCTGCTGCTTGCAATCCTCAGCTCTCCCTGGTTTTGCAGTAGTGTGGGCTCTGTGGCACTTGATTTACCATCAGTAAAAAACTCCATCAGAACTTCTTAGCGTTGACGGTCTCTAATCACTTAGAATTTTTTTTTTTGCATGCAGCTGTGATTTTTGAGGGGGGAAAAAAATCCGTGTATTTTCGTTGTTAATGGAAACTGCAGATGGGAATCTCAAAGAGGAACACCGAGGGGCATCCTGCGTAGCTTGTCCACAATGTATTTGGTCAAGAAAAGAAACAGTTTAAGGAATGTGACGTGTGGTCCTTGATGCAGAAAAAAAGCTTCACTATGCCTAATACATTGGAAAACATTTGTTCAAGAGCAAGTCTCCCCTATGCAAAATTTGCCCCTGTAGTATCATTAAGGTCAGTATCCACGTAGGTTCTCATCCATACTCAATGTGGTGCCTGAGGTCAGCTTTGGCTTGTAAATGCAACTTTAAGGAAGGTTTTGTCTGGTCCTGTTAAAAAGCATTTCTGTAAGTTGTTTGTTTAGAAACTGATTTACTCCTACTCTTCCTGCAGTTGTCTTCAGTTCCTGCTTAAAAAATAGCAGCTGTAAATGAAATCTTGTGTCCTGCTTCACAAGGCTTGTGGAAATAATCCTTATGTGTATACATACACTCATTGACTGCTTTTTGATATTACTTTGAAGGTGAATGTTTTCAGTTCTGGATGTTTAGCAGACTTTTCTGTGTGAAAAAATGTGTTGTGAGTTTTGGGGGAATAATGACTGTGTCATAAGTTGAGTACTAGGGTGTGTGATCCAGGGAGGAATTAGCAAAATGCTGTTCCATAAAAATCAAATAAACTTTGTGACTGATCAAGTGGGCAAGTTCTCGTGTCCCTGTAGTTCTGTGAACATCCTGGCTTGACTCATTACTACCAGAAAGGTGTCTGCACTTCATCATGTGTTGGCGTGTTCCTTGAGACTCAGCATTCCTCTTCTGTATTATTTCTTGATAGTTCTTTCATTAATCCTTCAAAAGTGCTGGACAGCTTAATGGAGTTGGAATAAAAATAATGCATTTTCAGAAAGTCTTCCAGTGTGTTCTGTTTGCTTTCTGCATCTCACTTAAGTGTTAATCAATTAAGTGATTCTGATTCTAGTCACTCCCCAGGTTAGATCTCAGCGATAAGGGGATGGATAAATGTACTCTGTAAATTAGGTGTGAAACGGTTGGGGAAATGCACAAGCTGGTGCTCTGCAGAGCCAAGGCAGGTCTGGCTGGGCTTTCTTTTAGCTCATGTGTGGGCAGGCTGGCAAGGCTAGTGCTGAGCTGGAGAGAAGTGATGTCCTGGGAAGAAAGTGCTCCTGTAGGAAAATGCTCAGGTGTTCCCTTTTCTACCTGTTCTTTCTGTCTGTTTATTACTTGAGTTCTATCACCTGGGCTGTTCTGTTCTGCTCTTCTGGTTTTTTTTACACTTAAACTTCTAAAATTCTGAGTTGGTAGTTGTGAGTCACAGGCCATCACAGGCCACAGTTTTACTTGTAAACAGGACCAGAATATTTTACCAAAAAGTTGTTGCCAGCTCTCTTTAAGGATTCTGCCTAAAAAGTAAAGCTTGGTTTATAATATCACATAGACAGTGAAAAGAAAGCTTGCATTTCTTAGGTATCATATTATTTCAAAATTAGATTTATTATAGGTATATTATGATAGGCAAAATTGCAACTCAGAGTGACTGTTCCCTGGAAATGAATGTCTGCTGAAGATGCCCAGTGTAATCTCTGATTGAACTGGCCTGGATGTAATTAATTGATTATTGATAGAAATAATTTATGTGCAACGTGAACAGTGGAAAAAAATCAGAAGTAAAGATGCAGCTGCCTCCACTTTGCTGGTAAAGAATCTTCCAGTCCTGAAAACCCAGCCTTGGCAGTTGGCAGATGCCAAGGTTGGAGGCCTGGGCCTGCCGTAGTTGCCACTTAAGATACGTCCCCAAAATTCTTTTGCCCACTCTGAAATCGTTTCACCGAATATATCTTACCCCTAGCATTCACATATTCAGCAACCTGCAGGTTCTGCTCAAGCTGTGAGTTTTAGAGGGTGTCTAATGTTCTGTTTAAAGGTGAGATTCCTGTTATTTTTTTTTCTTTAAATTTTATGAGCATTTTATATAATGATGTTCCTGTCATGCTTTTGGCCATGAATCAGCACAGCATTTCTGTGCAGGCTTTAATTGAAGCGTGGAGTTGTCTTGCTGTGCAAATGTTGAAGTCAGTGAGACTATTAATTAAAACTAAGTATCTGCATAAGTGCTTTTTCTAAAAATAAGTTGCTTCATAACAGCTTTGGGCCATATTTGGGAAGGAGGGGGTTGTTTTTTTCGAACTTTGGAAGTAGGTATATAATTCTCTCTGAACTGCATGATGATAAAATGTAGCAGCAATACCAGAGGGCATAATGTTGATGGGAAGAAGTGTGAGCTTTCTGCCTTGTCAGATGTCACCTAAGCTGCTATTTATTGATTTTTAAACAGAATAAAACTGTTATGGCTTTTGTATTGCACAGAGAGTGATGGAAAACTTTCGAAGTTACTGCTTAAGCTGCCACTGTGGTGGAAGCACACAAGTGACAGGAATCAATCAGTTCATCATCTTCCTTACCGAGCACCTGGTTACAAATCTCTTTTTCTTCCATCAGTTACTTAAAGTTGGAGCTTCTCAGAGAGAGACTCCTTAGCTGCTTGTGCTGTGTGCCATTTGTTTTCTAGCTGTAGTTGAAGCCATTAAAAAACATTACCAAGGAATACTGAGCTGTGGTTTTTCCTGTATGTATTAGACAATTTACAATACAAATTTACTGTACAATTTACCTTATAAAATGATCTGATTTATTAATTCTCATGGCACCTTGGCAAAATAGCATCCTTTTATCTCCTCAGTCTGGCTCTTTACCAGACTCACTTTAACATGCCAGCCTGTTACATTTTTTCTGATTCCTTTCAGAAATAGACTCCTTACAAGCTCTAGCATTCCCCACCTGCAGCAAACCAATACATGAATAGTGGAGGAAAGAGCTCACTGGAAGCAGGGGTAAGAGGAATGTGCACCAAGCTGCCTGTGCTGTCAGGTTTCTCATTGCACCTTTCTCTCTTCCAACACTGATGTTAAGATCTCTGACCTGCCTTTTTGCAGGTACATGTGGTGTGCATAAAGCAGTGGCCACAGAGTCAAGCAGAAAAGATGAGGGACCTTATTTCACATGATGCCAGCCGGGATGAAGCCTTGTTTGCCCGAGGTCACGCAGGGATCCGATGCAGGATTGGGGCGCAGGTGTTTTCTGACCACGAGAAGGTTCTTCTGAGGTGCTTCAGCACGATGTGTGTTGATATCCCCAAGCTGCTGGTTTCTTTCTGCTGCAGTTCTTAGTCTTTATCGTTTATCATTTACTCCAGGATCGGTAGCAGAAGCTGAGAATCCCGCTTGCATGTGAATAGTGGTTCTTGCTGAACATCACAGGGTTGTTTCTAAAGTGAGACTCTAGTTCCTATTTCGAGTCATTATTATTGTTGATGGGGTTGTGTTTGTGTAGTGTCAGTGCTAAAAGTTTCTATAAAGCACTCACACGGACACAAAACAAAATTTACATTGTTTGGGGAAAAATACCAATGTTGCCATCTTTACTATGAGCACGTCAGTTGCTCTTTATTGCTTTTTAAATTTGATTTTGTTGTTGTGTGGCGAGCTTTTCAATAGACATAGTGGTTTCATTTATATAACTCTAGAATTATTGTTAATGCCCAGTTTCATACTGCGAATTACGTATGTAATATTGTGTCCAGGGGGATCCTGTATCACAGAATTTGCATAGTTATAGTGCTGGTGACATCGTATCTCATACAAAGAACCCAGGGACTTGATACAATATCAGTAAAACTGTCTCCTAGGTATGATTCAAACAGTTTTATTAGCAACATATGGGGTATGAAGGAGCCACAGAGGGTAGTTTGGAGTGTAAGGGTGCTGGCCTATCTTTTTCAGCCTGTAATTATATCACTCCTCTTCTATGGCATTATTTGTTGCTGCTCTGGGATTGCAGAAAAATAACTACTAATATGATGACACAAAGGATCAGAATAAATTATAATTGTTGACTTTACAAGAAATTCATTGGCAAAAAGGCTTACTGTCCAAAGCTCGGATGTCATTTCTGGTGCAGCTTCAGAGCTAAACCACGGCACTAAATAATGTAGTTTTGAAAGTGTTAGGGTTTTCTGGCATTCTTATCCCGCTGTATTGGATGCTTTTGTGATCTGACAGATACAAGGAAGAAACTTTTTGGCTGCATTTTGGTTTTTAATCTTAAGCTAAAGGAGTGCATTTTGTTTAATTGATGGTGGGATATTGAACTCTTGTTCCCCAAATGGAACATATTCTAATTAATCATCTTGAAATAAAGAGTTCATAATTTAAATTATGACATTAAAAACTTGCGAAAATATAATTAGAAAATTATAGTAGTGCTCTGCTTAATTGTACTTCTTAAAGTCATGATATATAAAAAAATAACTTCTACATGTTGTAAAAACGATAAAAGTTTGGGGGTTTAATGTTTCTGCCAGTTGGCTGAACCGAAGAGCCACAGTGCGTATGTCGCTATTAAAGAAAAATACTATTTGACTACTTCCCAGATAATTTTTTAAAATCCATGTGTTTTAAAAACACGGGGCTGAGCAATGTCTCTTTGCATAAGAGCCTGTGTAGGGAATTGGGGCTGTTGCTTGGACTCTGCTCAGTGTTACTTCTGAATTCTTTTATTCCTCGTTGAGGTTCAGTGTGGGAAAAAACAGTCTGGGACCTTTGCTGCTTCACTGGTGTGGAGTCATCTTTTCATCCACTTCTTTCCCTTCTATACCGTGTTCATCTTATGGTGGTTGCAATAATATAATAAATATATAATTTTATCTGGAAGGGATCCTTAGAATTGTTCATCCCTTGTTTTCAGGTAGGATGAAACTTTTGTGAATCATTCCTGACTTAATTATGCATTAAAAAAGATAGTAAAAAAAAAAATCTAATTTATAACTCAATTGCTAAACTTCTTTCTTAGGGTTCAAGCTCTCTGCTGGTACTTCATTGTTTTTATGAGCTTTTCTGACTTGCAGAAACTTTTGAAGATAATTGCAAGTGATTGAGGAGCTATTTTAACTTTTTCCTATGGTACACAAGAGCAAAAGACCTCAGACTTTACCAGTTTGTATTTCTTTTGAAAAATATCTTCTCATCCTATATCTGCTTTATCTCTTTGGGAGCTTGGACTGAAAACTCTCACAAATTCGCTGCTGTTGAGAATCTCAAGTTCTTCTGTGAAAATTGAAGTAAAATCGTATTAAGCCTTGTAATTTTGAGAAGTAAGTAGAAACATGTAGTGGGACTTGTGGTTGAGAAGTGGACAGATGTCAGCTTGTAGGTGCATAAACATCACAATCTTCTGATCTTTGTGTCTAATGCAGTTGTCCCTTGGCTCCAGCACAACCAGCTGCAGGGTGAAATGGTCATTTTCAGTGTGCCTCAAAGTCAGCTTGCTCTTTAGACATCATTAAGCATAAACTTGTACTGTTTTAATGTAATTTTTGTGCCTTTTTAATGTCATTTTGCTTTTTTTCATATTTTTTCTCCTTTCCCATATCATTTTTTGTTTGGAGTAGAAAGTTCACACCCACTTTGCTGAAGATGGCAAAGGAGTGATTTCTGAAATTAACTATTGAATTAAAAAAGTTATATAAACATATCTGGACATCACATCATAGGGACTTCAGAGCTGTCTCAGGAGCCTCTAGAGCCACTCATGTTAATTGTTGCATATCTTGTAAATGTGTTTATTTCAAAGTACTGGAAGCCTTCCAAGAAATTTCTGTATTTAAAAGGGCAAAAAGGATGTCACAGTGGATTTAGCCCAGGACAAAATAAAGGAAAGGTTAACTTGGACTTCCATCAGTGAAAGCTTAAAAGCTAAAAAAAAAAAAAAAAACAACAAAAACCAAAAACCAAAACAAACCAACAAAAAACCCCAAACCAAATTTTTTTTTTTTTAATGGTTTTGTGATAGAAGGATTTGTGAGACAAAGCTGATTTTTTTTTTTTTAATAAGATTCTGTGTCTGGCCTTTATTGCTATATTTAACTAATTTCTTTTGAAGCCTTAAATCTTTGCAATGCAGTATTTTGATATAAAAACTTAGTTTATATGTAGCTGAGGCAGGAAAGATTAAAAATGTCCCGTTGCTTGAAGTGTAACTTTTAATGAGATAGGCCAACATCTTGTGGTTCCCCAATGTGTTCATGGCCCACTTAATCAGCAATTTCATTGGTGATTTAATTTTTGCTGCTTTATTTTTCAGATGATGCAAAGAATACTGGAGAAATACATCTGCAGTTAGTCACATAGTTCAGTCATCAAAATACAGTAAAACTGTAGTTGCTACAGAAAACAGGTTGGGAAACCCCACTGTGAAATACAGGGGTGACACGAGGAGAGGCAGAGAGCTGGGACAGTTCAGCCTTGAGATGAGTGGGCTCAGGGGCACAAACTGAAACAGAGGAAATTCTGGTAAAATGTGAAGTTTTTGGCTGTGAGTGGCCAAACAGTGGAACAAGTTGCCCTCAGAGGCTCCATCTATGGGGTTACTCGGAACTGGAAGCAGTCCTGGGGAATCTCCTGTTCTCTGGTTTGAGCAGAGGGTTTGGGTCGGTCACTCTCTGGAGGTCTGTGATTGTGGGCTCTCCTGTCTTTGCCTTTATCTCACGTGTTATCTGTCTTCACAGATGTTATTAGACTAAAGAAGGTATTTGGGATAAATATTCCTATGATGTAGTATTGGGCAGTATTTGGATGGAGCTCCTTCACAGAATCACAGAATGGTTTGGGTTGGAAGAGACCTTAAGGATCATCCAATTCCAACCCCTGCCATAAGCAGGGACACCTTTCACTAGACCTGGTTGCTTGAGGCTTGGTCAACAACACAAGTCTAGGTCAAGGCAGCAAGAGAAAGTCTGTGGTCTCCGACTCTCAGCAGTGAATCCACACTCAGAGTGGCTTTGCCTTGGTTTCTCACAAGGATTGATATAAAAAAGTAAAATATGATGGATCTCAGTCTGGAAAATGAGTTTATGCTACATCTGGAGCACTTCCAGGGATGGGAAGACCACAGCCTCTCTGGACAACTTTTAGCCTCTTCTTAGCCTAAAACAGTTGGAAAGTTAGGCCAGATTAACTCAAATTCTCTTTTTCTTTCTTCCCCCAACTCTATTTAGACTAAAAAACGCTACTGCAATCAAGAAAATTGCACTTTGCCATCTGTCCAGTGGACTGAAGCAGATAGGATGGATTGGAAAAAGTACTGCTCGCCACTGAGATCCATAGCCAAGATTCCCAAACTGCTTTGGTGAAGACCTCTGAAGCAGCAGCACCACCTGGTATTTTACTGCTCCCAGTTTTGGATGCAGGTAATAATGCTTCTGATAAATATGATGTGTTTGTTAGATCACATCTGTGGAAAAGATGTGTAGTTCCCTGCTTGAGAGGCTTGATGGGTTTGGAATTCTTGGTGTTAATAGATGTCTACTAATGATTTTTTACTGTGCTTGCCCTGACATGATGGCATGGTTCACATTGTGCTTCCAGTGTTTGGTAAGTCTGACAAGGTTACAGGTTTTGGGAATCAGAGGAATCTTTCCTTCAAGACACTATTAGCAACCTGTTTGATTTCTTTTTCTCCTTTTCAATCAAAGCCTGGGTTCATGTGGTTGCAGCAGAGGTGGGAGATGTTAAGATCATGAATGAAGTATGTCTGTTAACAATTAGGCTGCACCTGTAATTCAAGTAGACTAGCTTCATGTGGCTGTAAAAGAGTGGCAGGCCTAAATCACAGCTGGGACCTACAGCAAAACAGGAAGAGATGACCAAAAATATTTGGCCATTCAGATGTATATTTATTTAACACCCCACTGCCTCCCCCCCAAAAAATCAATGTATGTTCCATCTACTGGTAGTCAGCAGTGAAATGAGATTGTGTTTTATACTTTGGGTGGGAAAAATTAGTTTTCCTCACACTGAGAATTAATAAATTTGGTTGCATCTTCAAGTTAAAATGACACTTCAACATCTGTGCCTCTAAAACTGCTCTAAGCCTGGTCTGTTTGAGGAAACAAGCTGGTGTGACATAGGGTGTGTCAGTGCCATTCCTTCTCCTCTCCCCTTTCTTTTCCAGTAACTTCTGAATCCATCAGGCAACCTGTACTGAATTTAACAGAAGAGTAGGTGCTACAGGAAATAACAGACTTTCAGCTACGCACATGAAATCCATGCCAAGGACTCTATATTTTTAAGTTGTGAATTCATTTATGATTAATGTTTTAATTATTTGTTTGTGTCCTAATTTCTGCCATGTTTCAAATTTAATTAAGTTTGAGATACAGGAGTAAGCAACAAACTCCAGGCCCTCCCTTCTTTCTCAAATTGCTTACAACCACCACAGTGCTTTCTCAACGGGGGATTTTGCCAGAGCTGTGATGCCTCTGAGGCTGCTTCTTGCACAGAAGTAGCCTCGTGAATTGGGCAGAGATCAAAGTCACATAACCATAAGGGAGTGTTGTGTTCTGGTGTGTGTGTCAGGAGGTGGAAGGGGACAGGTAGGACACCCCTGTCCTGAACTGGGGATAAAAAGCCTCGTGTGGGAAGAACAGTGTCTCTGTCTCTCAAATGAGAGAACTTGATGTGAGGAGAGAAAAAAAGAAATGCTGTTCACACAAATATTACATATTGTGTAATTTTTTTACCATAAACTGTAAAAATTGTATGTTTTGAATTCCTCCTAATGTCTGACTATCTATGAATGCATTATATAGGATACAGTTTTCCAGACTTTGAGTCTTTGAACTGCCATTGTTAGAAATCATTTAAGCATTCAGGTGCCCAAGTCTCATTGCAAATGCATGAAATTTTCACCTTCTCCTTTGACAATGGAGTTGAAAGTTACTTGGGTATTTTTTTCTAGAATACTTTAATTATGCACAATTTCACCTGGTGTGGAGCAGAGGGGAGGCACAGGCACTGAAACACCTTGAGCACACACAAAACAATCACGAGCCTGAGGGCAAATGGGTGTTTATTGGGGTGGGAGGAGATCAGATGGAGACCACCAGTGCTGCCCTTGGAGGTGACCTCCTTCCAGTATCTCGTTATTGCAGGTGTATCCTGGGTAGGTGGACACGACCTGTCCATCTGTGACTCATTTCACGCTTCAGTGTGCCGTTAAGTGGCTCCATAAATGTTACTGATTTCCACGTGCAGGCTTTGGTACCCAAGTGGTACTGTTAAGGGTGAAAAAAGGGAGGGTTTGTGTCAGCCTTTGGCTCCTTTGCAGCACTGGAATGGTCAGAAAAATGCAACACAAGGTGCAGAATTATGGAGGTAACAATTGTGTTCTTGGCTGCTCGAGTCTAGAAGAATGAGAGCCTCTGCTGTGGTCTTCTCTCAACCATCCCTCTGCTACTCAAGAGCTTCCCACATCACCTGAGCATTCAGCTTGTCCCCATCCCCTTTGGAAAAGTGGTGGAGTGCTGATGGCCAGCTGGAGTGCATTATTCACTATACCTGATGTATTTCTATTCATAGAATCCTGGAATAGTTTGGGTCGGAAGGGACCTTGAAAGGCCATCTAGTGCAACTACCCCTGCAATGATAGTTCCTTCTGAATTTGTACATTTGTCTGGTGTGAGCAGTTGTTCTTTTTACAAAGGACATGCAACTGTGTTTTAAACTGAATTTTGTTTTTACCAAGGCCAGTTCTCACAAGAGCCTAATGGAAGCCTAGCTGATGTAAGAATTTTTCCAAATTATTGGAGGCTTACAAATGATAAAGCTTAATTTAACCTCAGGAAAGGAAGAAACTCTTCCCTGTGAGAGTGGTGAGGCCCTGGCACAGGGTGCCCAGAGAAGCTGTGGCTGTTCTGTGCCTGGAAGTGTCCAAGGCCAGGTTGGATGGGGCTTGGAGCAACCTGGGATAGTGGAAGGTGTCCCTGCCCATGGCAGGGGGTTGGAACAAGCTGTTCTTGAAGGTCCCTTCCAACCCAGATCATTCTGATATTCTGAAGTCTTCTTATGCTCTGTAGGTAGTTCCTGCTAGAAGCTTTATTTTTTCTGAAAACACAGCACTTTAAAATCTGAGGAATATATCTTAGTGCAAAGCAAAACAATATCCTGAGTTCAAACAGCAGCTGTGAGGAAGGAGCACAGACACTTGAATTGTGTGGTTACTACTGTGAATGTGCTTCAGAGAGTAAAACTAGAACCCTTTGTCATGCTTTCCCCATGCAGAAGAAAAGGCAAATGCAGACCTTGAATCGGTGCATGGTGTGTACTCATATCTGTTTATACACTGGCTGGTAGGTTTTTTTTCTTGACAACTTAAATTTGAATATTATCTACTGGAAATGTCACAGGATTCTGGTAAACAGTTAATAATTATTTTTAGGTGATTTCCAGTGTGTAATCTCATTAACTCACTGTTTCAGCATATTTGGTGACACAGTCTTAATTTTTTTTTTCTTTAATGAGACAGTGCTGGGGTAGTTACTCAGATGTATGCTAGGAGACAACAGCTGGATGGGTGCTAGCTGGGACCTGCCAGTTCAGCTGGGCTCATGTGCTTGGTAGGATCGTGGTGTAGTCAGAATATCTCTTGCAGAACTAAATCTTAAAGTGCCAATTTTCTGTCTTGTATCTTTTATTGTTGGGAGAGTTCTTTTGTTTTTTAATTTTTCATGAATATGTTCATATAGCAGAGCAAGTCCAAGCATATCTTATAGGAACACTTAGAATTTTAAAATATTGTTTAGGATGGGCTCGAAGTCTTCTAAATGTGTACTTTGTATAGAAATGTATATTTTTATTGATATGCATCCCTTCACTTTAGGGATATTTAACTTTCACTGGCTTAGACACTCTGCAGCAGAATAAGAGTGTGGATCTGCAGGAAGCAATATTCTGTGCAGAACTCTTGATCCTGGCTCACCTGAAGCATCAAAGTTGTGAAATAAACCCTGGATTTTAGAGTGTGATAGTTTTGAAGCACTGAAAGAACTTTCTAGGCCGACTGGTTCATCTCAGGTTAGAATGGAAACTAAAACCCCTCCCTGCATCTAGAGGGGGAAGCTTAAAGAGGAAATAATGACTTAAAATATGCTTTCATCTGCTGTACTGAAAGAAAATAAAGGTGAGTTTTCTTTTTTTTTTTTTGAACTTTTTATGCAGACAAGCTGCGTTTTGTCATGTAGTTTTTTGGCAATTTAATTGCAGTCTTAAAAATGCGTAAGTGACTGTACTGTTCTAAAAGTATTTGACAAAACCTAATTGTGTGTTCTGTGGTCAGCAAAAACTTACTGGTTGGGGTTGCATGTTTTTAGTCTGTGAGGCTGTTGGCAGCTGAAAGAGTTGTGTATTTCTATATCCTTTGTGAAGCTGTGATGAAAATGAAGTTATCATTGTGAAGCTTCCAGTTTTGACAGTGAGAATAGCCCTTCGATCTCCGAAGGCTACTGGATTCTCCATACAAGTTGAAACCATAAACATTTTATGGCACAAGATGAGTTGCTGGGACTAAACATAAATTTTAGAAAGAAAAAGGAAAAAAAAAAAGAGTGAATGCCTCCATCCTTGAATGTATTGAATTGCTGCAGTAAAGAAGAGCCATGTGGTACTTTGGTAACTTCTGGGCATTGGGAAATTATAGATTACAAGTGAATTGTACCTGCAGACATTCTGTGTGTAGGAATGACTTTATTTTAGTAAAATAGCACTTTTTGTTCGGCTTGTATTGTCCAGACTGCTGAAGAATTTTACCAGATTAAGTATTTCTATGTATTAGTCATTGTGGAGGGATAATGGAGTCCAAGACCATGGGCCAAAACCACAGTCTGTTACTTTCTGTTTAGTATAGAAGAGCATGCAGGGAGAAGAATATTTTCCTGTTCTTTCTTTGAAAATGAAAACAAAGGAGATTGACATCCTTTTACTCTTTCAGTCAAGTGTCACTCATCCTGAAGTTGTAATAATCAATTCAGAATGGCTACTTACACTTCTTTACAAAATTGGATGAAAGAGCTTTGCAGATAAGTTAAAGACCACAGAAAAAAAAAAGCTCATAACTTCATAACTTTAAACTGAATTAGTTGTTTCTTTGAATTGCTTGTTTTTAGTCATGTTGCCATAGGTATCAAAGCAGCGAGCTATTATCATTCCTTTGTAAGGATTGCTGCTGTTTTATATTCACGTTGCAGCAGATCAAAGGATGGGTCTGCAGACACGGAAGGGAAGGTGTGTTCTTTCAAAGATATGCAAACACACCTAGAGCGAGTGGGTCCAGGTACTGCGGATGCTCTGACAGGGATTGCAGAGGGCAGCAGCGTCACTGCGTTCCCTACAATGTTTATCTTGGTTGTTAAAGCTTTTTTCTGAGTTTTTTTAATCTCTGCCAGCTAAAACTTGCTCAGATCCTGCTGTTCTGTACACTCACAGCTTTGTCTCGCTGTATGGAAGGGCCTGGCCTGTTAACTGCCACTGAGTGTTAATGGTACATCCTGCTTTTACTGATCTCTGCCGCACTCTGCTTCACCCAAAATGATGTCTCCATCTGAAGTGACTTGCAAAAAACTATTGAAACTATTGCTCAGAGAAGCTGTGGCTGCCCCATGCCTGGGAGTGTTTAAGGCCAGGTTGGATGGAGCTCTGAGCAACCTGGGATAGTGGAAGGTGTCCTGTGGCAGGGGTTGGAACGAGATGACCTTTATGGTCCCTTCCAACCCAAAGCTTTCTATGATTTGGTCTTTGATACCTTGGAAGAAATCTGAAGACCTAAACATTTTCAGAATGGGGGAATATCTCAGTAGTTTCTGCAATGATTGTAACCAGCTGTGCATCTCCATGTCAGCAGTGTACCAATGACTATGAGTCTGTGAATTAAGGGGAGATTTTGGTTTAGGCTTTGGGAAGACCTTAGAACCGCCTTCCAGTGCCTAACAGGGCTCCAGGAGAGCTGGAGGAGGACTTTGGGCAGGGGCCTGGAGTGGCAGAACAAGGGGGAGTGACTTCACACACGGACAGAGGGCAGAGTTAAATGGGATATTAGTAAGAAATTCTTGGCTGTGAGAGTGGTGAGTCCCTGGCACAGGGTGCCCAGAGAAGCTGTGGCTGCCCCTGAAGTGTCCAAGGCCAGGTTGGACAGAGCTTGGAACAATGTGGGATAAGGGAAAGATCCTCTGCCCATGGCAGGATATTTGAAACAAGATGACCTTTAAGGTCTCTTCCCACCCAAACCATTCTGTGATCAAGGAACAACTACAAAAAATTATTTTGTCATCAAAGATAACAACGTATCAAGTTTTATTGCAACACATACTGAGAAATTTTGGCTTAACCTTGTGCATAGCTTTGTGCATGTGACTGCCAGTAATTTCAGTGTGAGCCACTCATCTGCCTGATGCTGCTCTCCATCACCAAGATTTCCCCATTATGAAGAAGTGCTTGTTCCATTTGTCTTTCCATAAGCACATCTAGTCCACTCATGGAAACACAGCTTAAATGAGTAGAGCCCCAGCTCACTCTTGCAAGCAGAGCTGTTGGAATCTGTAGAGATTCTTGTACCAAACCCAGGGTATTTGGGGATGATTATTATTTTTAGACTTGCATCTTTTTGTACTGTTTTTATTTAGTGTCATTTCACTAAACAAAGGTTTAGTTTAATCCTAACTTGAAAGACCTGCTTTAAAGCTGCATGCAGTGACTGATTTTCTTTTGAAGACTTGAATCTATTTACAGAATCTCACTACTGTTTTTAACTAACTTCTTTGCAATGTTTTCTTTCAACTTTGGAAATTCATTAGCTGTAAACCACGTGTAAAATGTCTTCAGTCTTTGAACTGATGGTTTATTTAGAAGCCTAGCATATCTGTGAATCTAAATTAAAAACAAAAAGCCATTTAGTGAGGAAATAGTTAATAACAAAAACATTACATATAATGTCTGAAGAGTCTGTTACTTTGCTCAGGAAGTTTACATTTTCTATAATTTGCTACCTCATTATTTGTAATAGTGAAACTGTTACTTACCAATCATACCAATCCCTTACATGAAGAAATGAAAGTGGTGTTTACAGTTCTAGGTGGAAAATACTGAGTTAGGCTTACTGGGCCATATTTTGCATTGAAGGGAAATGGTAAGAACCCAAAGTATTGCCTGAAGTGATCATTTCCACAGGATTGCAAACAGGATTCTTAGTATCTTTTTGGAATGGCGAAGATTCTCCAAAGTTTATCGCCAAGTGCACCTCAAAACTTGGTGTCAGCTGGTCCGAAATCAGAGTGAAAGAACCTTGAGGTGAGTATTCAGAGCTGCTCGAGGAGCTGCACTGGTGGTGCTGGTGGATGGTGTTCTCTCCCCAGTTGCATTAGGGGGCAGTTTTTTCTCTGTTATTTCAAGATTGGGATTTTGGTAGTCACTAAATTTCTCTTTATCATGGATGATTGAACTTAAGAATCTTCTAGTTTGAAGAGCTGTGCTTTACCTACTCTTTCCAGCCCTGAAATACCTGCTTTTTTAGTGCCATCAGTGAATAAACTCCTAGTGGATAAATTGTAAGGTGATTTTGTTTTTAATCGGTCATGGAGATAGATGTTTTAGTAGTTTTGAAAAGTTAAGTAGCTTACGTAAAAAGTTGCTGACTTGCACTTTTTTCTTGTTTTATAAAGCATCAACATTTTTGTCAAAAAACTGTGTGCTAAGTAACAGGTGAACACGATTAGAGGGATGGAGCACTTCTCCTACAAGGAAAGGCTAAGAGAATTAGGATTGTTCACCCTGGAAAAGACAAACTTCAAGGTGATATAATGGCAAACTTCCAGTACCTGAAGGGAACCTACAAAATGGAGAGAGACTATTCATGTGGTCATGGAGTGACCAAGGGGGAATGGATTCACACTGAGAGAAGACAGGGTGAGGTGGGATATTGGGAAGGAATCCCTCCCTGTGAGGGTGGGGAGGCCCTGGCACAGGGTGCCCAGAGAAGCTGTGGCTGCTCCATGCCTGGAAGTGTCCAGGGCCAGGTTGGATGGGGATTGGAGCAACCTGGGATAGTGGAAGGTGTCCCTGCCCATGGCAGGGCATTGGGATTGGATCAAATATAAGGTCCCTTCCAACCCAAACCATTCTATGGTTTTACCTCTTAGTGAACAATATAAAAAGACTATTTGCAATTCACTTATGTTTTGTAACTGCTGCTTCTTCCTAAGCAACATCTTTCAGAAGGTTCAGTGTGTTCTCTTTGAATATAAAGCAGTTTGGTAACACTGGAAATGCTTGAGAGAACAGCAGTGAGTTGTTATATTGAAAGACTTGAAGAGGCAATACATTAGGCTAAAAGCAGTGGCAGTACCTGCAGAGCTCACTGTACGTGCCCTTAAGCAAAAGATAATAATTAGTTGGTTGTATTCCCCTGCAAACCTGCCCAAGTGTCGATGTTTATGAATTACAAAGATCACCAACTCGAGCTCTGAGCTGCCAGAGTTGTTTATGCCTTTTCAATTTTTAATGTACCTATAAGATGTTTTGATGAGGGCATTTAATCCAAAGGGATTTGCATGCCATAATCATACCTCTGGTGATTCCAGCACAAAAGTGAGGGTAGTTCTTCAAAATATTGTAAGTGCTAACTTCCACTTCAGTATTAATAATGAACAGTAGGAACATCTCTGAAAAAATCTTCGTATTTCATTGGCCAAACAGGATTTGGTTGCTTGTGGGATGATGGTCATTAAAAGTGGTGAAGTATCTGCTGTTGGGTAGCCTGAGGAGTGAGAAGTTGCTCACAGCTTGGGGATACCTGCTTTGCTAATTAGTTCATACACATTCAGCTCAGGCCATTTGCACTTCAGTCAAAAGGAAATATTTGACTAGAATCTACTTTCCCCAGCATTTTGGTACAGTGAGTGCTGCTGCTGTCTTCCCTAAAACCACAGGTGTAAGAACTTCGCGATTTAAATAAAAATAAAATGTAAATGATAATAGCAAGTTCACACAGGAAAGAAGTAGTTTCTTGTATGTATCATTTGTAATAAGTTTAAAAAGATACAGTGTGTGTACATACGTATATATGTATATATAATGTATATAATATGTATATAATTAGATGTGTAATTTTTACCATGTATATTTTAAAGCATGTGCATGCAGGCTCCTCAAAGTTTAACCACTTTGTTATTTCAGGAGTCTCAATGTTTCATTGCGAAACATTGTAGTAGAAAAGAAGATAAAAAAATGGGTCTGTGCTGAGCCTTCTTGTGCCAAATATTCCATGTTTGATGGAGATGTGGTGAGCTGCTGGGTGACCTTGTATTAGCTGAATTTGGGGGGAAAGAAGTAAAATTTTATTTTCTTTTTTTCAACTGGAAGATGTTAACATGAAATCTTAATATGAAAGCTCCTTGAGTTATCAGATTTGAATTCTGCTTAGCGAAAGAACCATAAATTTCTGCTTGGGAAAGGAAGGAAATAGCATAATTATTAGTATTAATAACAATTATTTTCATGTCACAGGATTACAAAATTATTTGGATTGGAAGGAACCTTAAAGACCTTCTAGTTGGTTTTGGGGAGTTAAAATAAGATATTAGGAAAAGAAGAGATCATACGAGTATATATTACCTGAACTATATTTAAGCCAATTTAAATCTGAGCTATCTCCACTGAACAATAAGAGTGGGGAGGAGTTTTTCACCAGGCAAGGCAAAATATCAAAATGAGAAATTACAGTAGCAGGGCTGAGGAGACAGAGCTAATTCCTGAGCTGCAGAGCAGGTCTTTAAAAACTATGGTAAGACTACCCCCATGTAAATACAGCTGGTAGCCTTTGGATGTAATTCCATGAGTTGTCGTGGCTCTGCTTTGGAGGTCACATTGTGCCGGCATTTGTGTGGGACAGTGCTGGTGGCTTCACGTGGAAAATGAATATAAAGCTGGGACATGTTTGGAACAGGTACCTTCATCACCTTCCATAAGGACATACATGTGTGCATAATATTTGTTTATAAACATAAACTAGATAACAAAGAATGTTCTTATGCAATGGCTGTTATATAATATATCAAAATATATAACGTATAGACTGTTCCATGTGAGCCCGGTCCTGGGAGCTCTCATGTGAGTAGGTGCAGCTCGAGGGAGGCTGGCAGAAGCAGACCTGGAGTATTTTTTAGAAGCCTTTGGTTAACAGCAGCCCCGTTTCAGCCACATGCTTTTCTGGAAAACAGCCTTTTCTTAGAAAATTTTAAGCCAACTGGCATTTAACTTCTGTAGCAGATAAGAATTTCTTTAGATCACGGGAGATAGTGTATCATGTGTTGGTAGCCTCCATCACAATTTCTCAGTAAATCTTCTCTAGGAGGTTTGGCAAAGCTTTAATTATGATTCATTAATGTAGAATGAGTTAATTTAACCTTAAATATTTCTCAGATGATCATGTGAACAGAATCTCTTGTGCTGAATTTTCTCCCACTACTTACCTGTTTCTGGTTCTTCGGGTAAAATAAAATTACTCCTCTTCTCTAACAAATGTACGGAATTTATACCTTATTTTTTTAACTGTGTTTTCAAACATAACTGCTTATTTTCTGAACACTGAAACACAGAGCAGCAAAGTGATTTAATTCTGTCAAATGCAGCCCTAACACCTTGTATTTCTTTTACTGATCATTTAATGTAGGTGCTGCTGGAATAGTTTGCTAGGTTGGTTAAAACTGAAAAATACATATTTTTGCTGCAAAAATTAGAAAAAAATTATTTGGAACATTCCAACAAAATAATTGCCTTACTGATGTAATTTAGTTGAAATTAGGTGTACAATCTCAGTAACCTTTAGGCAAAAATAAATAAAATCCGCAGGAGGTTTACACGTGCAAAATACAAATTCTATGAACATAACTGATGCATTGAAGAGCCTGAAGAGCAGTTGTCAGAATTCTGCGAGAAAATGATTCCTCACAGTTGCAAAACATGAAGAGAAGCACTTGCAGAGTCCCACCTAAACCCTGTAAACAGGGAATTTTTTTCTTCTGCAAGAGGTGAGCAGTTGCTGCAGAGTGTTACTACTTCTGTGATAGTTGATTCATCCCTTTGCTATGCAAATTTTAAGTATACAAGGATTCAGTACTTTTATTTAAGAAATATGCCTGCAGGCTGTATTGGTAGGCTTTAGGGAGATATCTGGTTTGGTGTGAAATAAATAGTTGTTCAAAGATCACATGAATTTATGTCTTAGAAGATGAAAAGTGATGCTGTGAGCGTTTTGAGAGCACCCCCCTGTACCCAGCACGTGAGCTCGCCGCTTGGTTTTGGTTTTTCAAAGAAACCTCACCAACCTCATGGAAAATCACAGAGCAGCTATGTGTCACCTTAGAAATGCAAGAATTAGGGCTTGAATTTGAGACACCCCGAGCTCTGGGGGTTTAATCCTTGGAGTAAATCCTCGCTGGTCCTGGTCGAGGGAGTTGTTGCCTTTGCTCCAGCTTCTGTCTTCAGCCCATTTGAGTGCTTAGCTTTTAATGAAGGGATTTAAATGCCATATTTCAGGTTTATGTGCTAGTTGTAGGCATCCAAGTCTGCATATTTTTAATAAAACAGGAGGAAAGAAAAACAAACCTGAAAGCATTTGAGTGAGAGACTTCTTTGGTATTTACAGTTGGTGTTGAAGATTTGTCTTGCTAAAGAAAGCAAAGCATTTACTTAAGAGCTGTTTGCTGCCTAATATGGGCCACATTTTAATACACAATTACAAAGTTATAATACAAATTTAATACAATTTAAGTTGTAAACCAGCTATTTGATTAAGCCTAGCCCCTTTTTGTTCTGTTGTTGTCAAAAATATTAATCAACTCCTCCCTACAGTGTGAAATTCACTCTTGGTGCAGTTTTAGTATCCTTTCTCTCACCCGGCATCATTCTTTCTGCAGTAGTTTCTTTTCTGCTGCAGAGGAACAGCATGTTTGGGTAATATTTATTTCTTTTCTGTGAATAACTTTATCTTCATTTATATAACTGTAGTGGAGACTTTTATCCCTTAATGATCTAAACTAAAGAAATTAACTTGCTTGTTACCTTTCCGTGTAGGTGACTGCTGCTTCTGACTTAAAGTGTAAATCAGCCCAGAAATTTAAATGCCTGAACTTGTTTATTGTGTGCATACTCAGGTAATAGCCACTGAAATTAATAATTCTGATGATTGTCTACATGAAAAAGTCATTACAGTGATTTAAAGAGCCAATGGAATAAATTGCTGTTCTCTAGGTGAGGTGGCAGCAGCCCTTCCTCGTGTGCCTCCTTGTGCCTCCCTTTTCTACCTCCCCCAAATGTACTTCCTCGTCTTAACTTTGTCATTTTTAATTCTGTCCTATTGTTTCCATTGAGGGGGATTAGTGAAGATAAATTTTAGCTTTCCTAGCATTAACTTTAGCTTAGATCTGTCATACGTTTCCTAGCTAAACTAAATACTGCTTTTTTTTTCTATGCTGTCACACTTCATTTGAAAGAACCAGTCTACCTAGAGCTGGGTACTGGGTTTTTAGTGAGGAAAAATGATTCATAGTTGTATATTTTCAGAAGTTTGATTTTTAATTATTTTTAAAGCTGCTAGCCTTTCCTGATTGTCAGTGGCCATGGGAACAGTGCAGAGCCGTGGGCCCCTGTGTCTGGCGTTGCTTGGTGGAGGTGCAGCTGCCAACCCAATGGCCTGAATGGTGACCTCACCTGGCTGCTGGGAACTTCCAGATAGTGCCAATTAGGCATGGAAGCAATTAAAATAATGTACTTGTCACTGGTGAGGCCACATTTCAAATTCTATGTTCACTTTTGGGCCCCTCATGACAAGGACATTGAGGGGCTGGAGTGAGTCCAGAGAAAAGGAATGGAGCTGGGGAAGAGTCTGGAGCACAAGTCTGATGAGGAGCAGCTGAGAGGGCTGGGGGCTCAACCTGGACAACAGTCATAGGTTGATTGGAAACACTTTTCAACAGCTTTTATTTACAAAAAATAAAAATATAATCTTATTGAAATGTAACACGTCACCAAACAACGGGAAGTAGACTTAACCTGTGTGTCCTGGCCAGTCAGGATCTGTGTTACTGCATTTTTCTGTTACCGAAAAGGCAGTATTTTTATTATTTGTAGAGAGGAAGAGCAGAAAATGGTATTTTGTATAAAAACTGCCTGTCTGCATCGTGGCCTGTACATGTGTAAGAGCTGATGTTTTCTGCTGTTGCTTTAGGTACAGATTTTTCTGTAGCACTTTGCATGCTCAATTCCCTTTCCCACCTTCTGATTTTACCCGTTCTGACAAAGAGTACACAGATAATTGTTAAAATAGAAATTTGCACGATATTTAGGGGTGTGTTTTGTTTCCGAATTTGACAAAATTGCTACATTTCATTTACATATTCAGGTTTCCTTAGGTAGTGATTTCCTCCTGTGTGTAAGTAATGCTCTTAGCAGCGACAGTGCTTTGAACTGTCACTTCATCCCGCTTGCAGTTAATTACTTGAAAACTGGGGCGGTTTTCTTTCTTTTTCTTTCTTTTTTTTTTTTTTTCCCCAATTATCAAGCATCTCAAAATGCTGAGGATGTCACTGTGAGGTAGGAGTAACTGCAGTGAAGTGAGGAGCAGAGCAGTCGAGCCTTTGGTCGCGCGTTGGAGTTTGTGCCGGCGCGTCCCCACCGGCTGCGCGAGGCTTACGCTGCCCTGCTCCCGGCGTCCCTGCCTTGGGGGAGATTTGAGAAGCCCTTGGCAGGCTCGGCAGTAAAACCCAAATATCCTCTCAAGCCAGAGTGCTTTAAGTCTTTGCTCAGACTGCTTAGTGGGCGCAGAATGAGGGAGATAATATATTTTTAGCTTTCAAATTCAAAGAAACCTTTCAGTTGAAGGAATTCTTAACGATTTTAAATGCTCCGTTCTTGCCGTGTTTGTACCAGATGATGAGGAATGGGGTGGTTTTGACTTTTTTTTCTTTTGGAGTGGAGGAAAACCCGTCCCGTTTAATTTATATTGTGGCATTTTAAAGCATCAAATGGCATACTCAACATTTCCTGTTCTCGGTAGTTTCTCCGAAAGGATTAGAAAAACAGGCCTCTTATCCTGTGGTGTTGTGAGTAGGACACTGAATATACCAGAATTTAGATACCAGGAGGTTGCTTTGAAAATAATTGCAGAGGATGATCTGATTTTTGTGATTTATTAACTTGCTACCTGCAAGGTTAGTACAGGTTTGTGTGAGGATTTTTCCTCTTGTTGGAAGTAATGAAACACAAAACTCGAAATAGTTGTTATAGATATATCTCTATACTTTTTTTTTTAAGAGAAAAATAAGTGTCACAGCTCAAGTGAGAGCTCTATCGTGTGAAAGAACATGGGATCATAGGGTAATTCAGATTGGAACTGTTCTTTGGAGGCCACCTAGTCCAACCTCCTGCTCAGGGCAGAGTTGGCCATGAGCCTATGATACCAATATCCAAGAGTATGTAATCATGGAATACTTGAGTATTGCATGATCTCTCTGGAGTGTCTGCATTTCATCTACTGCAACTTTCTAGTTCACATTGAGGGATATGACTCACCAGGCTGCATTTATATTCTTTACATTATAAAATGTGCCTTACGAAGGCTTCAGGTGATTTTTCTCAAGATTTGGATTCTGTGTGATCAGAATTCAGGCCAGTACAGAGTGAAGCAAGTATCCCCTTGGACTATGTTCTGGGATTATATGTAAAATAGAAAAGTATTTATATTTGTCCTTGGCGCCAACAATGCCTTCCTTGCAGGCAATTTTTTTTTTCCTCTAAAGATTTAGTAAGTTTAATAGTTACTATGAAATACTTGTAAGTGTCTCCATTCTGCAAAGAATTGAAAGAGGTCTTTTTTTTCTATTGGCATTTGAAAAGCAAAAGAAAAGTGACTACTACAACAGAATTTTATTAATGAATGATTTACACTGGTTCCAGCTGTGACCATGTGATTAGTCCTTCACTGAGCAACAATGGGTATTTTCTTTCTGCTTTTATTTAATTTCCAAGAATGTGTCATCTTTTACATTAACTGCTGCCAGTATACCCCATGTAAACTGGTATTTTTTATTTCCCTGAAGCATAAGATGAATACCCACCCATATCCTTCTGGAACTACAATTTTAAATGAATTGGGAATTTTATTGACTATATCTGATTCAGCAAGCCAAAATCATAAAAGTTAAAATATTTATTAAATGCACTAGACTGTAAGATGCCTTGCTCCCTGGTAGTGCAAAAGATAGATATTTTCACTTTTAAAATTCTATCTTAATATTTTATTACAGCAATACAACGTGTTATAGAGGTGGACAAGCCTGCAGATTGAAATGTGGATAGTCCAGATTGTTCCTTTCCCTCGACCATATGGTGTAGTTCTAAAAGCCTTTTGTACGCTGTCTGTTCAGTTAATTGTAAACTCTGTCTTTAACCTACCTTAAAAATGAGATACATGTGAGCTAAAAGTCGGCATATCCTCTGGTAAGTAAAGTTTCCTTGAATAAATCTAAATTCACAGTCCTGGTTTCTTGGTAGATTTTCTTTCTGGGTGAATTTGAAAGTCTTTCACCGTTTCTTGGTAACGAATGCGAAGCCTGTGCGTGTGGAGAGACAGGTTTTTCCATTTCCTCCTAGGGAAGGGGGAGAGATTTGAGGCTATAATGAACATTTCATAATATTTTTGCTTGGCAGACAGCTCTGCCAGTGGGTGATGTGCAGGAACATCGAAGATTTCTGACAGATGGATGGTAGGACTGCTAATACACCTACACACGCTTCGGTGTCTGATGTTGCCGGTGTTGCTCTGATGCCCAAGAACCTCGTGCTCGTGCTTTGCTCTGATGTTGCCCAGTGAGGGGCTTCAGGAGAGCAGAACCAAGCCTCACTCAAGATTTTCATACGCCACAGGGAGGGGTAATTTATTATACTCCTCACAAAGCATTTATTACCCAGGCAAATGGGTTTTTAAAGTAGTAAAGAGTTAAAAATTAGTTGTTTGAGAATTTCAGAAGCAATTTTATCTTCTGTTCTTTCACCATAAACTATTGGGGCAGAGTGACTGTTTAGAATGCAGATAGGGTTGATGTATCTAAAGAGGAAAACACAAAAGGATAGGAGTCTCACTGAAACTAATTTTCTGTGAGTCCCAACCTGGTTTTAACCATTGGAGAGTGTTTGCTCAGGGGCAGTTTCTGTGTGGCTTTGGAGATAAGAATCCACCAAAATACAAAATTTAAAAAAAAAAAAGGAAAAGCCAAAACACTGGGAATCAACCAAGAATAAATGACAGTAGTGGAGAGTGAGATTAATGTGCTGAGAGGCCTCTCATAATGAGACTTTCTGATCTCTGCTGCATATCTGAAGTTTTCACAGGCTTTCAGATAGTTCTCTCGATGGCTGAATGCAGAGGAATTGGTAACCTTAGTGGATATTAAAAAGAAAAAATGCAACTTTTTGTGCCTACAGAGGTTAAATAACTCCTGACTTTTGTGCATGCAGAAACTGAGAGAATTTTAGCAAGTCGTCTCAAAAAGGAAGCAAACAGTAACTAATAGAACATTTATTTCTTTACAATAGTTAATATGCTTGTTGTAAAATAATGTAAAAGTTGTGAATTTAAATAATATGCTGGTAACTAAAGAGCAAAAGGCTATTGGAAAATTGTAATTTTCCTTACACTGGCTTTTCATGCTCCTAGATCTAGAGAATTTACAGCATGGTTTGGGTTGGAAGGGACATTAAAGCTCATATTGTTCCACCCCTGCCATGGGCAGGGACACCTTCCACTATCCCAGGTTGCTCCAAGCCCCATCCAGCCTGGCCTTGGACACTGCCAGGAATTGAGGGGCAGCCACAGCTGCTCTGGGCACCCTGTGCCAGGGCCTCCCCACCCTCACAGTGAGGAATTTCTCTCCAGTATCCCATCTAACTGTGCCCTCTGTCCTTGTGAAGCCATTCCCCCTTGTCCTGTCCCTCCATCCGTTGTCCCAAGTCCCTCTCCAGCTCTCTTAGAACCCTTTAAGCTCTAGAAGGGGTACTGAGGTCCCTCCTGAGCCTTTTCCTCCCAAGGCAGAACACTCCCAGCTCTCTCAGCCTGTCATGATAAAATACTTTGTAAAGCAGGTTCTTCTGAAACGTCACCTTTGTGGGGTGATGAAAAAGGAGTAGATGGGGTTTGTGTGCTGCAGATGCAGGTACAGGTCCTGCTCAGCTGAAGTGTGTCTGGGAGGATGTTGTATCCACTGACCAGCAAATTCCATGAAACAAGTAGCATTTGGTACTTTTCTGACTGTAGCATGAAATCAGTGTGAGCAAGAAAGTGTCTGTGGGCAGAGCTTCTGCGTCTTGCAATTCAAGTAGTTCAGACGCTTTAAAGTGCAAGAAATCACATGTAATGCCTAAAGAATCCAGCTGTAATTTTGAGAGCTGAAGGAGAAAACAGTGGCTGAACGTTTATTGCAGCCTCCATATGATGAGAGCAAGTTCTCAGAGCCTGCAAGATGCTGCTTGCAGAGTATATGAATAACAGAGCTACCTATTTTTACTGTGCACTGGCAAGTGTAGGCTCACTTCATTAGAGCAAGCAGTACAAACAAGATGTGCTAACTTGTGTGGTTTTAAAAAAAGGTCTAATTTAACTTCTCATGCTGATTCTAAAATAAGAGAAATAAAGTCATAGAAAAATCATATGACTTCAAAGAACACTTAACAGTTGTTTTGTCAAAAAGACTTTTATTGACTTATATTTTAATACAAGTTTCTATAGCTTCAGTTGTCTCTATGTCCCTTCAGAAACATTTATTATGCCACCTTAGTTTACAAAACATCAGAGACTGCCACTTTTATAGAGGACAGATTTATTAAGTTTGTGAAAATAGGGAAGTGAGACTGGAGATTAGACAAGGAAAATAAGGCAAGAGAACGGTGAAGCTTTTGCTTTTGGAACACTGAGGAAATGACTGTGTTCAGACTGGAGGTTTCTTAATGACGAATGTGGCAGAAGGGGCAAAGAGAAGAGTGTTTGAGGTTGTGGTCTGTCAGATGGGACATGTGGAGGATGTGTTCAGACACAGGTTGGAAGTGAGAGTCGTTTGCGACAGGAAAAATTGATACGTGACCCATCGAGGTAGTAGTTGATGTGCTGTTTGTAAGTCATTCCTGTGTAGATTTTGTTGTATCATTAAAAAAGTTTAAAGAAGAAAAATGGTGATGTAGGACTAAGGAAATAGGGGAAAAAATAGAAATTATTAAGAAATGTAAATAAAAGGAGGAAGTCAGGGATTCAGTCATATGAGAAACAATTCATATGGTTTCAAGAAGTGTGGATTTTCCTTTTGAAGATGGAATTCATCAGCTATCCAGATGAAGACGATACAATTTTGTCTCATTTTCATAATGAAATAATGGAAGTACAGCCTGGGTAGAAGATGTATTTGTCTGTATTTTCTCCAAAGGGATGATGCTAATGATAAATTAATGCTGTTTTTCAGAATATTTTTCTCACATGTGGTAAAGTGTCAAGTAAAGTCCTGCTGGTTTGAAAGAGAACGTGTGTTGTGGTGGCTGGGAGTAGGGACGTACGAGTCACCCCTCCTTTCTTCTGCTCTTGGTTTTACTATAAAACTGCTGTTGGGAAATGGTGCAAATCACAATTTTTAATTCAAGTTTTCTCATCTGTAAAGCAGAGATAACAATACCTGCCTACCTCACAGGAGTGTTGCGAGGTTTAATTAATGTTTGTTAAGCTCTTCAGCATTTTTGGATAAAAGCAGATAAATGAAACCTCTTGTTGTTAATAATAGGAAAACCCCAGGCAGAAGGTGTAGTATGATTTTGAGGTTGGAGGGAGGAGGTAGAATAATTACTGTTTGTTGTTTAAAGCATATTTAGACAGAACAATTGACAATGTTTGGTTAGAAGTTATATTGTTATTAATTCTGTGTAAGAACCCAACCTTTTTCTTACAAATTGCTAGTAATTTGAGCTTGTACACAGATCTAGTGTTTTGTTTTATTTTAGAATCGTAGAATGGTTTGTGTTGTGAGGGACCTTAAAAGTGTGAGGTAGTTTCAACCCCCTGCCATGGGCAGGGACACCTTCCACTATCCCAGATTGTTCCAATCCCCATCCAACCTGGCCTTGGACACTTCCAGGCTTGGGGCATGTTAATACTCCTTTGGCTTTGCAAAGTTGAATAAATCATCTGTATTCCATTTTTGCTTCCACTGTAAGCTAAATTCCTTAGTCTGCCTATATATACACACAAAACCAAACCAAGTATTTCTCTGTCATCAAACACTGTGTCAAGGTTTCTAGGACTGAAGTGTGTTATTTAGAGGCTGTGGGCTTTGGAATAGAAAGTTAGTAGGCAACAGTGGTAAGAAATACGTGAAATTCTGTGTATGCATGAATGTGTCTTTACAGTGTAATTTAAGCAACCCTGTAATATGGTCAGGAGGAAATTTTTGAGAAAATTGTTGGCAAAAGTAATTGAGTGAAATAGTGTTGAGTGATAAGAAAATCAGTGGGGGATTAGCCTTGCTAAACCTTGTTTCTGAAGCTTTTTTCCCCTATTCAGATAGGATACAGTCACAGTAACCATTCTAGTTACAGTCAAAGGAAACGCTGTGCGTATTCCCCAGCACATTTCTTAGAATCCACTGTGCCTGTAGACTCCAACTTTACAAACGTAGTGGTGTGTCAGCAACATCCCAGGTGTCATTATAAATGTCAGCAGCATCTAAGTGGTATTTGTAAATAAGCCCAAACAAGTGAAATGGTCTGTGTTAGTCAACCATTCTGCACCTTGGATACATTGAAGGCTGATGCTTGGTTGAGTAGCTAAACTAAATATCAAGTGGTGTTACACAGCTTGAAAAGAAACTCAGCTCTAAAGAGAAAAAGCAGACTATTTTCTAAGTCATTCTGTTAATGCCCAAGAAGATGTTTCCGCGAGTGTTAAGAAACCAACTGTCTATAGACTCCAGGAAGAATGGTTTATGGATCTCTCTTGCCCATGCTCATTCAGAGCTTCAATGGGGAGGCAGAGTGCTGCAGCTCTGAAGAGTAGCTTGAATCATCTTGCATGAATATTGCTCTCTCCAAGGATATTGGCATGCAAAACAGATTCTGTTCATCTTAGAGGATGTTGAATACACCTCACACATGGCTTCATAACCACTTTGAGATGAACAGGCAGAGTTTGGATTAGGTTCTTGTCAGTGGAAGCAAGTGTGTGTGTGATCGATGCAGATAGGTGGAAATAATTCCTTTCTCTCAAAGCATTTGCTTGGTGTTGCTTAATTTGGGTACCCTGTCTGTGAGTTTTTCCACCATGTGTATTTTCTGGAGGAAACTTATTCTTCTCCTTCCTACCCTTTCCCCTCCCTCCTAATTATATTTTATCTCCAGTGGTCAAAGGGGTGGGGGGGAGGTGTCTTCCAGATTTATTTCTGCCTTAAATGTGCGGCTAAATCAGTTTCATAAGCACCTTCAAGTATCTATTGCTGACAAAGCTTTGTGGGATTAGTTTCTGCTTAAACACTGATAGGAAGATGAGATCTGAAAATATCTGAATCAGTCACTCTGTTGAAAGGCCCATGTAACACCTCTCTTGGCTTCAGATCCACTTAATGAAAGTGAATTCTGAAAATCACAACATGAATAGAAAATCAAATATACATTTAATGTTATCTGTGTCACGAAAGCACCTCCAAATCTCGTCTAACCTGACTCTCTTGTCAGTCTGAAGCCATTCCCCCTTGTCCTGTCATTCCAGGCCCATGTCCCTAGTCCCTCTCCAGCTCTCCTGGAGCCCCTTTAGGCCGTGGAAGGGGCTCTGAGCTCTCCCTGGAGTTTCTCTTCTCCAGGTGAACACCCTCAGCTCTCCCAGCCTGGCTTCAGCCCTCGGAGCATCCTTGTGACCTTCTTTGGATCCACTCCAACAGGTCCATGTCCTTTGTATATGAAGAATAACCAGAAGCTTCAGCTGTAGCGTTGCTGTGAGTCTGATTGCATGTGGAACACTGTTGGAAGGTTTCACTGCCTTGATTTCAGAGGTATTTCCAAACCATCCACATGCTGTTGTTCTCCAGGCCTCCAAGAGCTGCTTATGGCTGCTGTGAATGCTTAACTGGTGGTATTGCCAAAAAATTTCCCAGTGGCCAGAGCAACTGCACAGCCCTGATGTCTTTAGTAGGAGTCAGAACAGATCTTTAAGTTGCTGGCAAAGCCTGTGATCTTTGTGCCTTTGAAATGAAGACATGGGAATATTAAGCACAGATCTTGCGTGCGTGAGGTGTGAGCGCTTTCTTGCTTTGCCTTGTAATGGTATTTCTGAGGTTTTTATCAGCAGTGTCAGCAAGAGCACCTACTAATAGCCAGCTAAACTTTAAATAGGATCTTCCAGTAATGACCTTAAAATAGTTTCTTCAGCTCTGAGCCCTGCAGCGAATATGTTTATTTCTCTGCACCCTTGTAGTCGTGGCCATTATAAACCATACTTAATGTTCCTGGACTCCCAATCCTGGAAGTGTTCAAGGCCAGGCTGGGTGGGGTGTGGAGCAGTCTGCTCTAGTGTAAGGTGTCCTTGCCTGCGGGGTTGGAACAAGATAACCTTTAAGGTCTCTTCAAACCCAAACTATTCTGTGATTCTTAGTGTTGTACCAGTGTGTGGGAGGAGCACGCTTGGTTCTGTGGTGGTGCAAGTGGAAGGAGCTGATAAGTGACAGCGTAACTTCAGTTTTGTTGAGCAGGATGTTTTATTTTGATAAGGATTTTCAGGTTTTGAAGAAAAGTTTTACGAGTGTTGCTGGTCAGTCAAGCAGAGTAAGAGGTTTTTGGACTCTCTTTTTAGGTGCAGAAATGATTCTTGAGTGACACTAAAGCTAAAATCCAAAGTGAGTTGTACTGATACCTTAATGATTTATAGTGAAGTCAAATAAAAAAAAAACCAACCCTGTTTTTAATTCTTTTTCTTAGAGACTACAGTCTTTAAGCTCATGGGTTATAGCCAGATTTTCTTATGATCAATAAAAGCCAATTTTTAAGGCCCAGGCTTTTTTGAGCGTGATGATTTTAATGGCACTTTTCAGCCATCTGAGAAACTTCAAGGAAAAAATTTACATCTTGATGTCCTCTGTGAGTGTCCTTGCCTTGCTTTATCTGTGGCACTGTTAAAAAGGGCCACACTTGTTTCATGTCTGTTAGGGTCTCCCCCAGACATGAATATTTATTCGCTTTACAGTATCTGTTTTGAAAACATCAGCTCAGAACCTAAACTTGTTTACAAAACAACCAAAATAACCTTCCAAAACAGATTGTTTTGAGATGCTTGTGTATCGCTTTTATTCGTGGAAAACAAATATTTCCTGCAATGCTCACCATTTCAATTGGCAGATGATACCAGACATGTTTATTTAACTCGTGTCAGTGTTTTTCAGCTTTCTGCAATGTGTGTATCCATAGATACTTCCCAGTGGAGGAGGCAGACCCCTTAACTTTCTGATACTTGTGAAGTAAAATAAAATGTATGAATACGCTTTTCTTCATTGCTTTAAGCCAATCCTTGAAGTGTTTTGCAAGCTCTGCAGACAAGAGGATGGAAACAAGTGACTTAAGTCATTAAATTTGCTATTCTTGGGTCAGCAGAGATGCTGGGGAACACTTGCAGTGAGCTGTCAGAAAGCATTTTGGCCAGAATCTGGAGCCTTTAATATTTCTAGAGCCCTTTCAGAGGGCTTAGTCAAAGCCTGGTAGGGAAATTATTTACAGGAAACAGAGTGCTGCACCACTAAATCAAATTGGCAACTCCCATTGTGCTGGATTTATAAATTGATGTGGGTAACACATCATCTGCATGTCAAGTTGGAAATAGGATATAAACATTGTTAACATGGAAAAATATGTTTAGTGCAGTATGAAGCCCTCATTCAGCGTTGTGTGATGTTTGCTATTGACTCTGAGAGCTTTCGAGGGGTTTCTGAAAGCTGTAACGTGATGCTGACTGCACAGAAGTTAATGAGAGGTATTTCTGTTCTCATGGCTTCCTAGCATGAAGCCTTGGATCAGCGCTCTCCTGAGGTGAAAAGAGTTGGGCAAGTGAAAGATCAAAAATTATTTAATCTGTTGAATTTTAGTCCTCGATATTTAAAACTGAGGACTTTTTTGTACAGGTAACATTTCAGCCTTGAAGTTACTTAGTGAATCACAAGAGCATCATACCCACAGTACTGCGGGGATCCAGTACTTAAATGTTGCACCTTATAAACAAACCATAAGTTGATCATTTATTCTCTTCCCTTGGTGAAGGATGTCATAGGTTGGCAAAATCCTCATGATTGTCCTTTTGTATTGCTTTAGTTGCAGGTCTTACGGTGAAAAACACGGCAGGTGCACTTGGCTCCCCTTTTGAAGTCCGTTTTCCATCGTGGTTTAAAGAAATTTTGAAGTAATCTTACTCACATGTCTTGTGAACTTTGCACCACAGAATGGCTTGTGTTGCAGGAGACTTTAAAGCTCATCCTGTTCCATCCCCTGCCATGTTCAGGGACACCTTCGACTATCCCAGGTTGTTCTGAGGCCTGTCCAGCCTGGCCTTGGACACTGCCAGAGATCCAGGGGCAGCCACAGCTTCTCTGGGCACCCTGTGCCAGGGCCTCCCCACCCTCACAGGGAACAATTTTGTCCTCATATCTCATCTAACCTTGTCAGTGAGAAGCTGTTCCTTGTGTCCTGTCCCTCCATGCCTTGTCCCAAGTCCCTCTCCAGCTCTCCTGGAGCCCCTTTAGGCCCTGGAAGGGCTCTGAGGTCCCCCTAGAGCCTTGTCTTCTCCAGGTGAGCACCCCCAGCTCTCCCAGCCTGGCTTTACCAAGTCCACATCTTTCTTGTGCTGAGGACCCCAGAGCTGGGTGCAGCTCTGCAGGTGCGATCTCATGAGTGCAGAGGGGCAGAATCCCCTCTGCCCTGCTGCCCACCATGGCTTTGGATGCAGCCCAGGACAGGGTTGGCTTTCTGGCCACCTGCCCTCACAATTGCTCCTGTGTGTGGGACCCCTCCCTGATTTCACAGCTGAACTCGATTTGACAGTAGATCTCATTCCGTCCTTTTCGTGGACTCAAGGTGTGACTGAAGATGCAGATCCTTTCATCACATATTCAGAGGGATACCTTCTGACTGCAAAATAAATCTGGCTTGTGCCCACTCAAGTGCTGCTGCCAAACATCTCAGGCTACCAAGCCTAATGTTTAAATTAATGTCTGAATTAACTCTTGCAATTCCAGCTTTTGTACAAGAGCATTGTAAGTCCTCGATCCCAAATTTTGTTGATACAAGAGTGATTTGCTCTTCATTTAGCGTTTTGCTACTTCAAATTTGCTGGGGAAAACAAACCAACTTTTTGATGTAGGGTGATTTTTATTACCTCACAGAGTGACTAATGATGGCTTCTAGCAAGTGCTTTGTCTTTTAATCAGTCAGCTAATATGAACTGTAGACTGTGGCTTTCAAATAAAATTAGTTAAAATATTTGTGACTTTTTAAAAATGAATGCATATGTTCTTAAACTGGCCATGAATGCACATTGGAATTCTTACCTTTCTGTACAGAAACTGGTCTGAAGCTCAGAGTGTGTGGAACATATTTCTCATCATATTCCTAATAAATTGGAGGAATTTCAAAATGCTAGCCCATTATTACCAGACTGGGACTTTTTCTATAATAGGGAGCTAGCAACTAATATGTCTCCTGTCAGGTTTAAAAATAGTGCTACATCTCCCATTACCACACCTATTAGTTCCCTCTCCTCTCAGAGATACTCTAAATCAAGGATCCTTCATCTGTTTAAACCTAATGTAAGCCTTCAGCATCATCAGTGTTATCAAATTTATAGTCATAGGTGCAGCACTGGAAATTTGAGTCCTGTAAACTGTGTTGATCCTTCAAGTACTTTAAGCACGCTGCAAATAAGTTGGATAATGCCGATGTACCATTTAACAACTTTAGCAGTCTGTTAAAATCAGTTTTCATTTTTCCAGGCTTCTGAATTACATGGCAAATGGGAGCTTATAATTAACTGTTAAATCAGAATAACTAATTTTCTCTCAAATCCAATTGCAAACCTGGCATACTCTCATATGAAGTTTTACTCTCATATGAGATCTGTATTTTTTTTTTATTTTACCTTGTTTAAAAATATCCTGTTAGTGGTGAAAGAGCTCCTCAAAATAATGTGAAACTTTTTGTGAAGATATTAATTTAATATCTACTTCTCTGCAGCATACTCATCAACTTCTGTAAATCTATTTGGACCATTAAAGGGAGGAGACAGAGGAACAAACCCTTTGGAAGAACTAATTGGGTTTGCTGGTGGTGGGTGATCGTGGCTGTAGTTGTTTCCCTGGCAGAGCGTGGCCCTGGTTCTCCATCACACCTTTTCTGTGTCTTTTTCCCTTCTCTTTTGCTTTTCTTTGGAAGAAAATTTTGTCCTAATTAAATATTTACGATGCTTAATTTGCCTTTGTTAATCTGAATTTGTGAAAACAGTTTACAGAGTACCGAGTATCCCTCATACCCTGTCCTGAGTAGTATTTAGTCCCGTGTATGCAATTTAGGAGGTCAATTAGACACAAAGAAACCAAATTGTGTATTGTAATTGCCGTTTGCAATGAATGAGGATCAGCACATCAGTCAGTGAAATTCCCTGAAAATGTATCTTTGGAGTGCTGTGCTCCAAGGGAGGATGGAGGCTTCCCCACCGAGGTAGTGTTGACTGTTGTGGTTTTGAGTTAACCGTAAATGTGATGCACAGATGTCTTTCTCCACTGGAAAAAAAGAATAAATTGCAATAATTTATTCAGTATAGATTAAGATCTTCAAAGATGTTGATTGAGGATGGCTAGAGGTGTAGATGCAAAGTATTTATGACAGTCTCAGACTGTGCTAGGGAAGAAGGTAGAAAGAAAATTCTAGGGATTAAATTTTTTTTGCTTTTCTGTAGCTGGCAAAAAACAAATTTAATT
Source organism: Callaeas wilsoni (assembly GCA_013398955.1). NCBI lineage: Eukaryota > Metazoa > Chordata > Aves > Passeriformes > Callaeidae > Callaeas > Callaeas wilsoni. Next base: position 48,752 of record VWPU01005014.1, read on the forward strand.
TACAACAGAAAATTATGAAGGTCATTAGTGCCTTTGCCTAGACAACATAGTGAAACAATTTAAATACTGAGTTTTAAAATGCATACAGTGCATATGCATTAACAACTTTTTCCTAAGGATTTATAGCAATATTGTTAACTTAGCATTTACAGGGTAATGTGCAGATTTTACAGCACATTACTTTCTAAACGCATAAACTCCAAAAGGAACCTTTACGGTCTCTTGTGTCAGGATGTCTCTGGATTGATAGCCACGGGACATCTTAAAATTCTAACTTCCAATTCCTGCTGTTCCATCTCAGGGCTGAAAACACAGGTGGAAGAACTGAACCTGGCTGTCCTCACAGTCCGCTTAAGATCAAACCAATTCTTTAAAAATTATGTTGTTTGCAATTCTGATTGCATCATAGAATCACAGGATGGTTTGGCTTGGAAAGGACCTTAAAGTTCATCCAGTGCTACTCCATGCCATGAGCAGGGACACCTTCCACTATCCCTGGGTGCTCCAACCCCTGTCCACCCTGGCCTGGGATGCTGCCAGGGATCCAGAGGCAGCCACAGCTTCTCTGGGCACCCTGTGCCCACCCTCACAGGGAAGAACTTCCTCCTAATTTCAAATCTAAACCTACCTTCCTTCAGTTTAGAGCCATTCCTCCTGTTCTGTCACTCCGTGCCCTTGTATGTGTAGATCATAAGCACAATAAAAATAAGATGTGATATTTTAGTGAAACCAAAGCAGGCCAGGCAATCCATGCAGATTTCCCTCCTTGCTGCCTCCAGGTAATGGTAGATTTTGGCATTCTGTAGGTGTTTGCAGCTCCCAGGTTGTGTGCATGGACCAGACTGTGGTTTATGGGTGTCACCAGTAAATTAATGTTGCTGCTGCTTAGCCATCCAAATACAGGTGAATGATTTTGGTTTACCACATTCTGAAAAGAAGTGGAGGATTTCTTGCTTTTTCCAGCTCATTTATATAAAAGATAAATTGTCATTCTCGCTTATGCAGTTTAGTAATGACAAACCTCAGAGCTGGTACTTTTGGGTGATCTAGGTATGAGTTGAATTTTGGTCAAACCTTGAGATGTGATAGTGTTTAAGGTACAGCTCTGGGGTTTCGGTGAGTCACTGTCCTGAGTGGGAGGACAATGCAGGCTCTTTCAATCTCTGTGTGTGTGTGTTTACACCACCTCCCCTCTTCAGGTGGGGATGGGAGGGAGAAGGGGCAGAGGAGGAAAGGTAAAGACTCTTAATAGTCCTTTGGAAAATCCCATTTTATTGCAAAGTGCAACATGGAATTGTTTTGCCTGTATCAGCCATTACTGTGTGTTTATGTGAAACCATCAGAGGTTTAAGTATGTTGATGTCCACAGTTCGTACCTGGTGGGTTTTGCAGTGGGTTGAGTTACGAGACATTGCACCGTGTGTGCTCAAATACGACGACGGAATAAATTTCTCATATGTGTGGGACTGTGACGGTTAAAACAATCATTACTGAAACCATATACCTTATTTCCTGTAACTAATAGCAGATCTCTACCTGTGGAATATATTAACAATTATTCCTTTGGGTTTGGATGGTTGCTCAGCTGTTTTGTTAGACAGATATTTAAACGTGGTCTGTAATTTATGTTGTCTGAGTACGTCAATGAACAGAGCTAATTATGGCTTCCTGATGCGAGCTGTGCTGATGTTTGTGAAACCACACTTCTGTATGTAAGACAGAGTGAACGTGCGTTCTTTAATAAATTGTGGAAAATGATGGGTGTTCTCTGCCTAGGTTGGTTAACAAAAATACCTAAGTTGCCGTTCACCTAGAGTTTAAAAAGAAGCCATGGTTTTGTGGCTGGTTGAACAGTTAATTCTTCCGTGCCTTTAAAATAAATTTTTGTTTAATACTCTGTGTAGTACTCAGACTTCCTTTTAAAAGGAAATTAGTGGTTCAAACAGCAGTGGCCCTTTCAGGGACTCCATCTCTTGCCATGTTTCAGTGTGGGGTAGAGCTGCAGCAAGTGACAAAAGTCCTGGCTGAATGTCAAAGCTGCTGGCTTTGAGACAGCACCTAATTACCCACCTACACTTCTCAGTACTTCAGTATACCTCTGTATTAGTCATGTCATTTTGACACTGTTACCACTTGGAAGGATTTTTTTTTTCCATATGTGTAATGTGTATCCTGAGGAATGTGCTGCTCTGTATAGTAGAGACAGAGTAGGAAATTTTCAAAGGAAAGGATCCTGCAGCCGTGTGGATGGGGTTGAGCTGTTTGAGGAACACCCAGGATTGCTGGCTCCAGAGAGGAAATACTGTAATGAGAAAGGGGAAGCAGTTCTGTTTTTCTAATATTTGTTGTTTTCTTTGAAATGGGGAAAAGAATACCTGGAGTGATTTATATTTAATTGAGGATTGCATTCCATCAGATACGGTGAATGTTCTCAGGCCATTTATCAGCTGTGTCTTTTGGAGACCTCTGAGGAGTTTATGGTACATATTTACCTTAACTTGGCTGGGTCAAGGGAAATAAAGCAAAAATAATAGCTGTTATTTTTGTATGTGAACAAAACTGGAAGTCATGTGGGTGAAATATGAGCCAAATGACTGTGTCCTACCTCCTCTGTGTCTTTCTAAGTACAAGAAATTATTAGTTATATATAATATAATTTCCTTAGCATTATCAGTGTATCTTTTAAAAACAGAAGATTTATTGACTTTTTAGTTGCTTCATCTTAGTCAAGCCCTGAAGTGAATGTGACATATATTGTACTGCCATTATCCTTTAGTAGTATCTTATTTAGGTAGCATCTTATTTAAAAAAAAAATAAAAATAAAAACAACAACAAAAAAAAACCCCACCAAACAAAAAAGCCAACAAAAAAAGAATAAAAGAAACCATTTACTGCTACTTAAATAACATTATAACATTTTTTAAAATTGAATTTGGCGTATATTGCTGATAACGTACAGAGATCGCACGATAACAGAATCCTACGAGTGCTAGTGAGGATTTTAATAAGCAGTACCTACATTTTTTTGGGCGAGTGAGTTTTGTATGAAAACCTTTGAGCTTTAGGTCGTCGCTGAAAAAAATGTGTCATTGCTGATTGTCACCCTCACGGGCTGCTGCCACGGGGTCTATGAGTGTTATTGTGAAGAATTACATATCAAGATCTATCTTAACGCCCACTCCACGACACATCCACGATTTCAACCCAGTTTCCCAATGTAAATAGCCAAAGGCGGTTTATTGTATGGCAATACTTGTGTAATATTTGCATCGTGCAGTTTCTCTAATAGATCTAAAGGTAGGTAAATGCAGAATAATTAACTAAATGTCAGGGGCTTTAAGCAGGAGGAAGCACGAGGACTGAGCAATCTCTTACCGTCAGCACGTACAGTCATTCTCCGTCCCCGTGAGGGATGTACAGTGAAAACTGGTGCAAAATAAAACCAAAGAGCACAGTGTGGGTTCAGCTAAACCTGGTGATAAAACCAGTTTCAGAACTAGTCTGGTGAAGTGTGATTTGATCAGATGCTTCATGAACAAATTGCTTTATTACTGATACTGCTAATGATTTGTAAATTAGTTGCAAGCCTCCCCAAGTGACTGACTCAGTGGCATTTACCAACTTTTCACATACCCCCGTTTTTAGGGGCTGAATTTATAAAACACTTCCCTTTAGTCCCTTGAATTAAATTTTCGGTGGCATTTGATGACAAGCATGGCATGATTAATTACAAATTGTTCTTTAGGTGAATAGTGCAGATTCTAAACCACAGCTTGTGTTTTTATAGCAGTTATTACCCTGCAGGCTCCAAAAGGGCTTTGGAGGAGACAGTATGATTTTGGTTACATCATTGTAAATTCAGAAAACGTCAGTGATCTCAAAAGTGTGATTTTTTTGAAATTAGGTCAGTGGAAAAGAGATCAGAAACTGCTTTGCTACCTGAAAAGAAGCAAGCTCCAAAATGGAGTGAAGTCTCTGCTTCCAGATGGCTTTCCTTTTGATTTTGCAAAGAACGTATTTGTTAAAACAAGTAATTTATTTAAAATATTATGGGGGAGTGAATAATAGAGCAAATGATAACCTGAATCCAGGATTAGGGCAAGAAAGTTGGAGCATGGAATGTTTTTTCTCTTGCTGATTGTTCTGTAATGACACAGAAGCTCTACGTCACCATTTCATCTGGCACCATGATGGGCCAACAACAAAAAGCTACCTAAAGGTTTCTTATGTTTTGTCTCCCAATTAAATTGATTCAGTGTTTGAATTTTTGTTGCTGGTTAACTGATCTTTTGATATCCACAGTGCACTTAAAAGGCTTTTCGTTTGTTTTCTGCCCTCTGATTACAGAATACACAATATTTTTAACCTGATCATGAATCAAACTGAATTTCTCAACTATGATTGAGATGATGATTGAGATTTTCAGGAGTGTATGTAGTTCTCTGTTGAATTCTCACTTCTTGTCACCAGAGGTTTTGGTAAGATAAGGATTACAGTCTGAAACCTCTAGAAACTGCAGGTCAGGAAATGGGTGCAAGGTCTTGCAATGTACAGTGTCAAACACGAGTCCTGGGCAACTGAGTTTAGCAGGGAGTCCATGCTTCTTTGGGAGTGTTGAGAGGGACACCATCAGAAAGGTGTTTGGGGATGGTGAACACCTTTCAGGGTTTTGTTTTTAGCTGTTGTGTGTGGTGCTTTTGCTCGAAGCATGTGAAAAGTAGCTTTTGAGTACCCCAAGGGTGTGACTCATGAGGGCGATGAGCAATAGTCACCGGGTTTTCATCTGTCCCCTTGCTTCGGGCAGCACGTTCTGCATCCTGTTTGTGAGCAGCTCTGTGGCTTCTCATCTCAGAGCTTCCTTGAGCCTCCTCTAGTGTTCTCTTCCACCCACTTTGGAGAATTCAGAAGAAATAAGATGGTTTAGATCTTCTGGTGTTGCTGGGGTGGTGATCCCAGCTATCAGGAGGGTGCCCTGGGGGATGCCCCAACTGCCTCTCCCCAGGATGCTCTCTGCCTTTAAGTCACTTACCCAAATCACTGTTACTGGCAACTGTTCTGGCTGAAGTGTGTTTGAATTGCTCTTTAATTTTCTTTGCCACCAGAAAAAGGAGGGAAACCTATATTAAGAATGAATAAGCTACCTCCTAAGTTATGGAATAATTGACGTATTAGGGAGTTAGTGTGTAAAGTAAAGCTGTTTTTAAATATCCGATTGAAAACAAACCCATAAATTCAAATACAATGTATTCTTAAGTCCTGCACATTGTCATTTGTTTAAAAATTACAGACAGTATCTTCTAAAGGTCAAAATAATCTAGTCATCATAATTGCTAAGTAGCCTTTTCTGAAGTAAACTCATTAATATAATATTAAGGATTAATTTTATAGGAAAAATGAAGACACTGTAAGGCCTTATAATATATTTCTTCTTCTTCCAAAATAATTTTCTTAAATAATAATAATAATAATAAAGATATGTTTCTAAAGTAAAATACTTCTCTATTTTCATTTTCAGATTTCAGACAGTTCTGAAGTACTTAGAAAATGAGTGTCCTTCTCATTGAACCCTTTTATGGTGGTTCCCACAAACAGCTCATGGATCTTCTCCAGGAAGAGCTACAAGAAGATTGTGTCCTCTGCACACTCCCAGCCAAGAAGTGGCATTGGAAGGCACGGACTTCTGCTCTTTATTTCATGCAAACTGTGCCAACAAGTTCTAATTACAGGTAACCAAGGGATTGAATAATTTCTAAACTCAAATTACACAGACGCCTTCAAGCAGGTCTCTTGAGCTTATTCCTTGTGTGTGTGCAAGGGTGTATGTGGGAGCAGTTAGACACTTGCAGTGGGCAGCACAGGTTTTTCTTCTGGGGGTATAACTGGGAAATTATATGTTTTGTTTAGAATTGCCTAGACTGTTTTGTTTTGCATCTCCAGTCCATGAGAGTCTTTCAGAATCTGGGTACCTTGATGTCTATACATGTATGTGTATCTCTTACTTGAAATTTATCACGTGAGCTCAGTCATTCTGAAAGGTTTAAACTGTGCTTCACAGATTAGGCTGAGAGATGGCACAGATGTGAACACTGCAAGCTTCCTCACGTGCCCTCCCATGTATCTATTAGCAAGTCTGATTTATCAGTGTCCTGCTCAGGCTGACCTGCAGGATTAAGGGAGCAGTTTTATCTTAATGATGGTCTGGTTCAGTAACGTGCCAGTGACTGTGGGTGTCAATTATACATTTATGTAAGTGGCAAATTTCCATCAGCTAGAATCTGGGCTGATAAAAGCAGGCTATTTAGGTCAACAAGATAGCTATCATGCAGTGAGAATCAGCCACTCCAGAGCCAAGCTGTCTCTAAACCCAGCAGTTTTGCTTGGCCTACCTGATCAGATGAGATGTGGCGAGGTGATTGTCTGGAGCAGTGAGATAGAGCTTTGCTCACAGCATGCAGAACGTTGTGTGGGGACTGAGCACCTTCGTGGGAAGAGACTGCTCATGCACAGGGTTCTTCTAGCACAAGCAGCTGCAGAATGAACTTCAGGAGGACTCTGAGCACACCTGAATGATGTGCTAATGAGTGACAGTTCGGAGCTGGGTCTGGTATTTTTTACCATGAGCGAGTAGGTGCTTCCTGAGGAAGAAATATCATTTTTCAAGAGTAGATTTGTGCTGTGGGAGGCTACATTTGCTCAGTGTTACCCAGCACAATGTCTAAGCCATCTCGGAACACGCATTGTGTAAATGTACACCTTTCCTGTGCCTGCTTTTGGCTCCCATTTAAAATAATCTCCCACCCCAAGCCAAACGTTATAATTAATTTTCCCTGTTTTGTCTTGTGCGAGGCATTTAGCGTTGGTTTCCTCTTGCTTTCTTTTTGCAACAGTTTTGTTTTGGAGGAGTGTACATGACAAACTGTTATGTAAATTTGTCTTGTATCACAACCACATCCTCCAACGCATCACAATGTTATCTGTGTTCCTTCAAGGTCAGCAGCCCAAGCTGTCCAGCACTAACTGTATTAAACTAATCAGACATCACTCATAGACATACACTTCATTAGTTTAACTTACAGTTACGTTGACCTAAGATAACTTAATTCCAATTTGTCAAGTAACCCACATCTTGGGGAAAGGGGGAGGGAGCGCTGACAACAAAACCAAAAAAAAGCAAAATCCCACAAAAAACCCAACAACCCAACAAAAAAACCTCAACCCAGCAGCCTGAAAACTCACTTGAAGTTAATAAACTTGCAATCTGTCATAGACTTATGTGCAAATACAACCTTTACTGACAGCAAATAAATCTGATCTAACCAATGGAGCATCTTAAGGAGAGGAAAGCGTTTTCTGCGCTGGTGCTGTTCGGGTTGGAGCAGAGGGAATCAAACAGTCAAAGTTGACAAAGATGCTATGGTTAAAATAGAATTTGTACCTTGTTCTCGCAGGCAGCATAAAATTTTAGGATCAAGGGCTGATATGGCTGGTGAGAGGAAAACTGATTAGAGGTACCTTCTACTTTACTTGCACATTTTTAATGTTTGTTTTGTAATTGAATGTTTCGATTATTTTATTAAATTGAAAGTATAAGTGCATTAGACTGCAACCCAGTAAGGATGACTACCCTCCTATTAGAAAAAACATTGATTAAAATTAATTTTAACTCTGTTACTTCTAAGCTTTCTATTAACCACTGAAGATCAGCTTCCCAGGTAGTAGTTTGTAAAGGCAAAATTCCATTGCAAGCTGGCAGGGCTGTGTGTTTGGAATTGCACATTTAAATATTTCAACCTTCTTGTGAGGTCGTGGAAAATACCAAATTTGCATTACTTATAATATTGACATTATTTACGGAAAAAAACCCTTTATTTTATAAGTGCTTTTCCTAAACGTGACATTTTGTAAATACCTTGTTTTTATTTGTGTGCTTAATAATGCAGAAAGGTCATGGATATTTCAAGTGCAAACACTTGTGATAACGGAGCTGCCTTACTAAGTCTTTATGTTCAAACTGTACTTTATTTCACGATCCTGGTGTGTGTGAGAAGTAATACTGATGCTATGAAGTCTGATGTTAGATACATTTTAGAGAAGTAGTGTAGATATGTATTAAAGGACTTAGACTTCTATCTATAGAAGCTGATTTTTGGGAGGAGGAAGGTTTATTAGTTTAAATGCGACACTCAGTGAGTTAAGGAATAGTCGTAAAAAGTGGTTTTGAAACAAAGGATGCAGTGCAGAGCCGAAGATGTTAAATTCAGATACTCTGCAGTGAGCAGAGAGTTTCTGTGATGAACTTGCTAATTGTTTTATCAGAGAACGAACGTGTCCTCCCTTGAGCACGAACTACAGCTGAGTTGGTAACAAACAGGGCATTAAATGTTACTTTTGTGAACTGTACGGCCGCTCTCTTGGTGTGCAGTAACATTATGTTCCCAAGAACGTGGAGATCTCCCCGTGATGGTCACAGGGAGAAGGTGTCCTCACCCTCACGGGGAACACACGGAGCTGTTACGGAAGGTATCGGACACTCAGTGTTCGATCTGCAGCACTGTGTGGATTTATAGTAATTCCCCTCTGCGAAGTCTGCGCTGCATTTCTCCAGGAAAGCATTGCTTCTCTGTTTTCCTGGCTTTGTTGAGCAGTGTGTTAAACCAGCTCACATCTTCCCTCATCTCCTGGGAGGAGCATGGGAGCCCTGAGGAACGGGAAGCCAAGGCACGCAGAGTCCCTTCAACTTGGAAGGCCAGAAGGAGAATTTAAAGGTTGATCCCTTGCCTAGAGAACTTGAAATAGTGTCATAGATTGATGTGCAGCAGCCACAGACTGAGTTTTAATTGCTGTAGAGTCACACATGATTTTTCCTTATTTGGAAAGAAGATGTTTGGACATGGCGTTGGTACGAGGAGTTTGTGGTGGCAGTTTCCAAATCACAGCATTTGAAATGCACTGAAAAAGGGAGGAATTGCTGTCTGCCTTCTCTGGACAAGGTTTTCAGCAATCTGAGAGTTTTGTTACCGGTCGGTGGGATCTTATCTTCTTCATTCCATGGATTTGGAAGGTCCAGCAGAGCCTGCTCAGGCTGCTGGCACTCTGCAGAGCTGCTGTGCTCACTGCTTTGTCTCCCCACTTCCTTCAGACAGCTTCAACTCCTTGATAAATGTGGGTGTCTGATCTTTAGCCTAAAGTTGTTTTCCGTAGGATACAGCGACTATTCGATAATTCTAGAAAACATGTAAAAAAAGAAATTTTTTTAGCCTTTTTTTTTCGTTCTTAACTCAAGGAGTAGTTCTCAAATTTGAAAATACCATTGCACAATTTAATGAAAAACAAAAATGCTTTTCTTTTCCCTGTAATTATTTTCTTTCTTACAGTGAACAATCTATTAAATTACAGTTAGTAAAACACTAGTATGACACATAAGATGAAAGGAGTTTATATTTTAGGAGCTATCCTCTACAGAAAGTAATTCAATCCCTAGAAAGTTAGGAGCACAAGACTTTAAAACAGAGTGACTAAATCCAGGGTAGCTTCCAGTGTGTTTTAATAGCACTGCTAGATTATTTTAAAAATATATATATAAATATTAGGTATAACATTCAGTATTGCCCCCCAGGTAGCTGTTCATATGAATAAAGATTTTATTTGTAACAGATTCTAGCCCTGAAATACCCCTAGGGTAAATGTTACCATATATATACCCCTTGATATTTGACAACTGTATTTTAAAGACAAATTCTGTGCTTTTTACATTTTACAAAAGAGAAAACAAATTATTATTTTCAATTAATAGAGCTCTGAAAAAAACCCCCAACCTGGGGGTGTGTTGTTCAGCAAAGGAGAGTATATTTCAACAGTATATAATGTAGATGTGGTTGTTTCTTGATTTTGGGGTTTTTTAAAATGTTCTATTAAAATCTACTAGATTTAAGACTCTTTCAGAACTAATGCTTTTGTTCTATTCTGTAAGGAGAAAACACATTATTATAGAGTGAGTTCTTTATTAACTGGTGGGCTCTGTCCCCTAAATATCTTAAAAGCAGCAATCCTTTAAATTTTTATTCCAGTGAGTAGTTCAGTCCTGCTGAAAACATAACACTTTGTGGATGTGTGAGCATTTGCAAGCTTGAAGATTTAACTGTTTTCTAGATATTTTGTTTTCAGAAACATTCCTACATGCCCTGGAGAAGGTGTTTGAGGATGTGACTCAAAGCAGGGCAGGGCAAATTTCATTAAATCTGAATGCATAGATACCCATTTGTGCTGGAAACATTCCTGCCTGTTTACATCTTTCTATGAAATACTGGAAATGTTTATATAATCTTAGTAGGAACTGTGATAATTTGTCCTGCATTAGAGACCTTCCTAGAATCTGGCCCTCATAATGCTCAGGTAAGGAATGAATAAATTGTACACGTGAGTAGTACATTAGATAAAAAAAGATAACCATTTACCTACAAATTAAAAAAAAAGTTAATCTGATACTGTTTGGGATTTTTTGGGCATATTTTATAGTGCTTGCTTCTATATATAGGTGGATAAACATAAACCTCATTCATAGCATTAACTACTAAGAGTGAGTATTTTGATATTACTCCTTAAATTCACTGCATTTGAAGATGGGACGTGGCTCATCTCTTTGGAGTTACTGAATAATTTTCTGCCCAGATGTTGTCTTGGTTTCACCCCATGTCTTTGTTGCTCCGTGTGTTTTGACTGCAGCTCTGTGTGGGGCACAGTGGAAGGTGCTCCAGTAGAGGAAGGGAATGTGCTCCTAGAGATCCCTTGTGCTTTGGTGAGCTGATGTAAAGGCATGAATATATAAGGTGACTAAATGTAATACCCAGCATCCCATAAAAGACAGGGTTCGGGTCTCCTAGAAACACATGATCACAGACTGGGTTGTTCCAACCCCTCTGCCATGGGCAGGGACACCTTCCACTAGACCAGCTTTCTCCAAGCTGTATCCAAGCTGGCCTTAAACCCTTTTTTGATTAAAAATACCATGTGGGTGTAACTCACTGATGGGTACAAATATCCACATTCTCACCTTGCTGTGGAGGAGCCCAAAGGAGGGCGTGGGAGCCACTGCTTCACCCTGTGCACCGCTTTCCCGCTCCCTTGCTGAACACAGGGTCATTGCTTCTTTAATTTCATTAGTGCTAAACTTGCTCGCATTTTTTTTCCCCCTGAACACATCGTTTTGAGTTCACCCAGGTTAGTTCACACGGGCTGGTGCAAACGCACACACGTTTGTCCTGCCCACGCTCCGAGGGAGCTGGCTTGGAGTTCGCTCCGCTCCGGGGGCCAGATGGCCGTCCTAGCACCATGTTGAGCCTAAACCAATAAACCCTACTGAGATACGAGACACAGGCACCATGTACTGAGCTAAAACAACTTGGTGACTTCTGACCAGAGCTGGCTGGTGTCCAGCCAGCTTCGAGTGCAAGCAGAGAGAGAATATACGTCCATATGGAACGGCACGAAGCTCCACCGCTCAGCACAGATGATGCCCTCCGCTGCTGTAGCCCTGGATAATAGAGGGTGTCCCAGCCTGGATAAGGGGTGTGAAATTCTCTCTGCCGAGGGAGAACTTGGAGGCCATCTGATGCTGGAAAAACGTAACAGGGGAATGCGTATGTAAAACTGGGTTTTGCTTGATTTAGGTTAATATCGCCCCAAACCTGTTCTGGAAACTTCTCCCGAAAAATGTTCAGAGAGATCTTGTGAAGGGGAGCATGTTATCAAAAGGATTTGAGAATGATTTTTAACACAATGCTAATATTAATCAAGGTGTTAAAGTTAACAGAGAAAAGGTTTCAAATCTATAATTGATTTGCTTTTTTTTTTTAATGGGGAAGATAGTGTAAATAAAAGCAAATGATTAAATAATTGGTAAAAAAAATTAATCCAGTAAAAAAAAATTACCAGTAAAAAAATTAGGGAAAGTCTAGAGGCAAAATAGTTTCCTATTGAGGATAACAGCACTGCTGTTGTTTCTCTGCTCACAACCAGACTGCGAAAATTTCCTTTTCAATGTGATGGAGAGAGGCTGCCTGAAAAGTTTTTGTGAAGCCGATGAAGGAGGTGGGATGTCCTTTTGAGGCAGATGAATTCCCTTGCTCCGAGGGGCCAGAAACAATGCTCTGATGCTCAAAAGTCCTTGTACAGCACCACGATTTAAGAACAAATGTTTTTATTCTTAGCTCTGGCTGCCGAAAAACTTGGAGGAGGTGATCCAATAAGAACAGCAAAAAATCTTCTAAGAAACAGGACAAAAAAGCCTCCTAAGTAAACTACCTGAAATTTATTCAGGCAGACAGCAATGTGATCTTAAACATTCACTTTGCATTAATCAACTTTGCCTCAGATAAAATGCTGGCAGATGGTAGCTATTCATTTTAAAAGTGACAGGTTTTCTTTACGTTTTTGTGTGGAAACCCCCACACGCACTCTTCCCTCCAAAAACTTTACTTGGTTAATTTGTCCAACATGCCTTCCCCCCCCGCCCCCCCCTTAAATACACTCCCATTATTAGGCAATTTCACAATTTGGATAGTTAAAAGAGGGTTTGGATGAGTTTAAATGCAGGCTCCTTCCTTTGAAGTCAGGGGAGGTGTATGTATGGGAGCTGAGATTTGGCAGAAGTAAGATGGGAATGGCGAAGACGATGCGGGGAGAGGTGCAGGGCCGGGAAGGACGCGGGCTGGGACTGCTGGGTGATCTGTACAAAGTGCTAATGTGAAATGGCAGTTGTCTGTTTGATGTGTAAAAGGTTTGCTGAAATTCCAGCAAAATATTCTGATGAGAGAAGGAAAGAACAGTTTGGTTTTCAAACCTTAGCATGTGTTTTCCTTTATGTTCTTAAATGCCGGGTGAAATCCTTATTTTTCTTTCTAAAATGAATTTTATGAATCACCTGGAGAATTGATATTTACATTGCTGGCAGTAAAATGTAATGAAATTGTGCATTATGATTCAGTATTTCTGCACTTAGGATTTTAATGAGGATTTTATCTGTCCTTTTAAATGGTTGCTGTGTATATATTTTATTTCTAGATTAGTTATGGATTACATTTCTATTTCCAAATAACAAACATATACACTACTATATTATAAAGAATATGATACTTTCTACAATTCATTGTCATTCCAGCCCATAACACTAATTTGATCTTCCAAAGGGAAAGTAAAAAAGCTTTCGTTTGCATCTAATAAAGAGAAAAATATTGATTTTTTTATTTTTCCCCCCTTCTTTTTGGTACTGCTTTTTTTCTTAATCTCAGTTATTTTTTTTTTTTAGCTAAGGAGTAAATATTGCAAATTTTGTCAGATACTTGCTTTGCACATGATTTAGATTTATAGCTTTGTGTTCTGGTGTCATAAATAACTAATTTTCTTAATGAGTACCCACAGCTAGCTTGGGTTTTGTGAATTGATACATAATGAAAAGGAATTTTACATTGTACAAGCTGTTTTTGCCAAAGCAATTTTGGGAGAAGACCTACCTTAACACTAATATAGATATATATATTTTTTTGGGGTTTCGTTTTCGGTAAGCTTTAATTTGACCCAAACACACTGAAGTTTGAAAGTCTTGGTTCAGGCAGTTGTGACATCTCAGTTTCCAGTCTTCAGCAGACCAAGAATCCAGAGGCCTTTCCTTACCTCTTTCAGCCCATGTGCCTGTACCTGAGAGCCAGGTTGGATGGGGCTTGGAACAACCTGAGCTAGGGGAGGATTCCCATGGCAGGGAATTTGGGACTGGATGATCTTTAAGGTCCCTTCCAGCCCAAACCATTCTAGGATTCCTTTTCTACATCTGCTTTTTAAGCCAGCTGTGGGCTGTTAGCATCTGCTGTGGGTGTCCATGAGTTTCAGTGTGGATTTTGAAGACACTGAGCAGGTCCATGATCGCTCTGGAAAATGTACCTAAAGGTGTTTTCTGGTTTTATCTTCTCAGTTCCTCTGGGATTACAAGACTGAACGTCCCTAAGACAAGGCTGGATGCTCTCCAAGGGCATCACCTCCTGGTGTAGTGTCATCCAAGGGACTCAGGCCATAATCTTGGAGCCCGCTCTGGTGTGAGCTGGGGCGTGGTGGGTGAGGTTGGTTGTGGGTGGATGGTTGCTTCATCGATGCCGTTCTGTATCACACAGAAGTGTTAGTCTAAACTGACACATAAACCACTTCATTTTGTGGATTGTGATATAGTTTCTTCCCTAAACATGCAATACATACCTAGGCAGGAGTTTGATTACCATCTATGTGCCAAATTGTGGTGCAATGGAAAACGTTTCATTTAGGATCAACTTCTGACTCCCCCAAACCACAGTTTGATCAATTTATTTCCTCCTCCTCTTCCCTTTTATTCTTCTCAGCCTTAGTATCTTGGGAATGGTACCTGTTATTGGTAGGCTTTGAGTCATTATGATGATAAATTTAACTTCCCTTCAGAGAACAATTAGGAATACATACATTGTATCTATTAATTGGAATATCTGTGATGAGTACAAAGCAACCGAAAGACTTTTTTCTGTTCATTGTTCAATAATGAAGATTTCCACAATTTCCTTGTTCCCTTGGACAGTATTTTTCCTTTCTTGCCTTTGTCCTTTGTCCCTGTCTTTTCCTCCCTTCCTCCTGCACATTTACTCTGATGGTCCAGTGGACACAGTCATTTTAAAGAATGCTTTCCATTTCAGAGCACTGACTGTTTTTATTGTTTATGTTTATAACCTTGCCTTCCTGTTCATCATTTTTTGTTTTAGCTCCCTTAATTTCCATTTTACTTGTTGCACGCTTGAACTTATATTTCTGTCTAGTTGCAACTTGAAGACAGAATGAAGAAAACAGCAGCAAACACAACATCGAAAGCAAATATGTGACTTTTTTGTTGCAGAGTTACTGGAAGAATTTATTCCTTTTAACAGTATTCTTAAGAAATATATGGGAGGAAAATGTATTTTGAGTGGAGCTAATGTTTCTCTCACACCACCTTACTTGATGTAACTACAACAGTCCTTCAAACCAGTGATTTACCAAATGTTTTAAAAAGAAAAAGTGAAAATTATTATGGGTAGAACAATGAAAATTTATTTCAAATTCTATTTTTCTTGCAGTTAAATGGTATTCCTACTGATTTCTGTTAACATGTTTTCTTTGAGTGCTAATATTTTTTAATATAGCATACTCTATGTAAAATGATGTGTATCTAATTAGAATATGGAAAAATCTTCATGTATCTAGCTATTATGTAATAACATGAAAAAAATGTCTGAACATGTAATTCTCTATATATTATATATGGAAAAACTAAAAAGATTGAAGGGGAGTAATTTGAGAACATCTGCAATTTTTTATTTATGTAAGAGAATATCCCATTTTTAATTAAAGATGGAATTTAAGAATGATAAATGGGACCATTATCTAGTAACAGTTAGTTTGCAGGCATTTTTGTCCTAATGTTCTGCAGATTGCTGCAGGTTTGACAGTGCCTTTGGCTTTTGTGAGCAAAATGCATTTCCTACTCGTGACAGAAGAGTTGTAACTCACTAAACATGGAGCAGTTGTCATGCATAGCGACATCTCTATGCTTAAACCCTAAGGAATTGAATTATTTTAAATTATTTTTAATGCAGAAATTTCCTGGTGGTCAATTTTTTAAAAAACCTAACAGTTAAAAATTTTATCTGCCAAATGAATTGGGAGAAATATTGCTAAAGACCCTAAGACTGTGCAAAAAAAGATGAATTTTGGGGGAGATTTTGGCAGGTTTTTGAGTTTTTTTTTTCTTCAGTAGTAGAATGACCTTTTTCTTGCCTTTTTTTTTTTTTAATTTTACTTTGCACTTGAATTCCTTCTTTGTTGTCATCATACTAGACTAAGTTGGTTCCAACTTATTGTTACATCCTTAAGTCTTAGCTGTGGGGTGTCAAAGTGGGAATAAAAAAGATGGGAAGGTGCTTTGGGAGGAACTTGAGTTATCATCAGATGTTGGACCTCTCTTGGTCTTTGTGGCTCTCAGTTATCCCAAGACCAAATATTTGATGTCCTTGTATTTCTCCATGACTTTCACAAATCTTCAAGGTCCTGACTGGGAGA
This sequence comes from Callaeas wilsoni, assembly GCA_013398955.1. NCBI lineage: Eukaryota > Metazoa > Chordata > Aves > Passeriformes > Callaeidae > Callaeas > Callaeas wilsoni. Next base: position 64,857 of record VWPU01005014.1, read on the forward strand.
AGTTCACTCGTGTGGGGTCAATTGACTTTTGTGGTTAGTGACGACTCAAATGATGTTTTTCGGTCAAGAAACTTTTTTGGAAGAGGACTTGGTTACAGAGCCCTCATCTTTACCTCCTCCAGACTGTTGTGTTACCATCTGCTCGAGGTGGAATCTGGTTTGCAGCAGAACTTGCTCTTGTGAGGTTTAATACCAGCCCTGCAGAGGGTCCTGTGGGCCCAGCCTAGGCTGGAATGGGTTTTCAGTGGTTTCTGTGGCTGTCGAAGGATTCAGGTCTGAAGTGCTGTAAACACAGACCTCAGGCCTTGTCCCCAAAAGACAAAAGCTCCATAGGCAGGAGTGGAAGGGAAGCGTGTCAGAAAAGAGCAATTGCCATAAAAGAATCTGGATAACCAGAGTCTAATGTAATTATTGAAAATCACGAGTTAGAAATAATAAAACCTACGTTTTCTTCCATTTTTTTAATAACATGGAACACAGAACCTGGAGAGTGGTCTTGCCTTGAATTAATACTCATTCTGATGTAAACACACTGGAAAATACTTTTATATAGTTTTATATTTCAATACAGAAGAAAAATACTAGATTTTAATTGTAGACTCAGAATCTTTAAGGTTGGCAGAAGCCTCTAAGAGCATTAAGTCCAACTGTTAACCATGCTATGCTATAATGAGAGGAATATAAATTCAGCATAAAAGTAAGCATCTGTACTTGAAAAATCCTAATTTCCAGTGCTAACAGCTGCATGGAAGGTCATTGACATTGTGGAGTGCGTGGGGTCTCTGGGACTCAGCGTGTTTGAAGTCAATATTTATGGTGCCTCTGTACCTCCTGTCATTAGCAGGAGGTTTTCAAGGGACTGTTCTGAGATTATATTTTGCACATGGCTCTTGTTTTCCTAGATACTGATTGGAAAAAAGCGAAGGATATAATAGTTTTCCTGTCTGCTGATGGGTGATGAGACCAACATGTTCGGGCCACGGGTGGAATCGGGGTGAATGAATTGGTGGCAGAGAGGGAGTTTGAGATGCTTGTGTGCTTCCTGCATTTTTAAGGAGTATAAAGGATATTTCAGCTGTTGAGATGAAGCTCAGCAGCTGCTCTGCAAACTCCTAATGGAGCAGGGGCCTGAGTTTTCTTTATCTCCAAAGTTTTCCTCAGGTCACAGATACTGCTGGGGCTCCCCATTTCTCTTAACCCATGGTTCTTGAGTGGCATGGTTGACATAGAGCAATAATGAAAATGTTTATTTATTGGATAAAATGGGATTTGGAGACAATACCGTTGCCTATTAATTGCTGGGTGCACACTAAGACTCTGAATGATGAAGAGGAAGGTGCAAAAGCTGTGTGCACCCAGCAAATGCTTTGCAGTGCACCCAAACAGCTTTGCAACCACACTCTGGGTTGTTACAGCATCATTGTGGTGTTTGCCTTCCCATTATCTCCTCAGTTCACTTTTCCGTGGTGTCTGGTCCATGCATATTTTTTGTTTTTAATTTTATTTTTTAAAATCTTATTTCTTTTGCCTTCCAGCATGTGGTTTAAAACTGTAACTTCATTGACTATTGCATATAACATCTTTCATTTTGTCTTTGAAATGCAGAGAGGTGTTTAATGTGAACAGTAGTGTATCCAAGGTAGAATATTTCATGTTTTTGCAGATTTTCAGTATTACATGCCAGAGCAGCCTTCTGACCATGACGCCCAACCACGTTTGTTCTATTAGCTGCACTTCAGAAGTATTTGTTTAGTTTTTTCCTCAGATGGATAACCAGTATGGAACATTCTGTCCACAGAAGTCTTATTAAAGAGGTTAGAGCATCCTGCTAATTAGAAAAAACTAATTAGGCAGATTGTTGAGCCTGTAACCAGAAGTTTATATTTTAATGGATTTTGAAATGCGGTGTGCTCCCTTTTCCTATTGTAAAACACACTTTTTTTCCTTTTAAATGTCTGGAAACAGTCTTTTTGAGGAGGTTATGCACTCAAAATAAACTAGCAGTAACATTTTAATTTTTGAATTTATTAAATAAACTGTAGAAGTATATATGCTGTAAAATTGGTGAAACTATTGATTCATACCAGCCTCTTATTGTGGCAGAAAAATATGTTTGGTTACCTTTGTGTTGGTAGGTTTCCAGTTTAACTGCCCGAAAGAGGAGTTGAATTAAGTTCATGAGAAGAAACAATATAATTTGTGGCTGTGTTAAAATTAGACTTAGATGGTACAGAACTCACAAATTACTCTTTGCTACTTCAAGCTAAAATTCATTGACCAATGTTTCACTGAGCCTTGTGAAGTTTATCATGTTTAAAGCTGGATCCAGTCCATTTTTGAATTCTCTTGTAGTGCTGTTAGAGACTTTTGGTCTGGTAGCTGAAAAATGAGCTCGTTCTCAGCTGTGGAGTGACCTGGAAGCAAAACCATTGGGGTTGGTTGGGTTTGCATGGTTCACATCTTAATTCCAGGTTTGCAAGGTGCCATGTGGAAAGCGAGGCGTGTTTGTGGCTGGGGACAAAACGCTGGATTTGAGAAACATTTAAAATATATATATTTAAGATGGATTTCTCCCTAACATCTACTTTTGAACGCTCTTTCAATTGTGCCCTGCTACAAACTTTAATTAGTCGTAACCTTTCTTCAGGCTTGTCATTTTGCATTTTGCAAAATGCTCTGGCTCGTGGAGCAGCCGTGTGGCCGGGAGCTGTGGGCAGTGACCTGCAGTCTGTGTCAGGACCATCCTCCGAGATGTAATTCAAGGTACAGATGTTGCAGTTGGTGAGACGAGGTTGGCGGCCATCTGGAAGGTGGCCATCTGCTCCTTCCTGCAGCAGCAGAGCACCACGCTTTTGGGGGCCCCTGCACCTTCTTGTCACAACCTGAGTCAAGACAATTCAGAATTGCCTCTTTGAAGCCTGATTTGGGAATATTGGCCAGCCAACTGCTTGACACTTAGAGAAGTAAAGGGTTAGAAAGGGAAAAACAAATACTTCGAGACAAGATTTAGAAATGAGCTGTATGAAAGGACTTCAGTAAAGCACTGGAGACTTAAGACATGTTGCTCAGGTCTGGAAATGTAGGAGAAACCAATGAGCAAAGGGAGATGCAGCTTGCTATGCTGATAAAAAACAGACAAAAGTGCCCCATTGGAGCATGGGGCTTACTAGTATTTTGCTAATGCATCAGGAAATACGTGGAGTCTGTACCACATGAAAACAGAACTGGATACAGGGGCTGGAGGATGGAGCAATTAGGCCCCTTTAAGGAAAGCCTTCCTCTTCAGTCCAAGTAGGCTGAAAAGAAGGCAAAAATATTGCAAGACTTGCATTTGTGGTGTCAGCCCTGCATGGCCAGACCTCCTATATTTGCCGGAGTGTCAGCTCTGGCTTTGGCCAGTCAGATTTGTGTTCGGCATCTGTGCTGACCTGTGGGTTCACACCCTTCCATGCTCCTGCAGTTTAGTCTTCAGCCTGAAACCTGGGACTATTATCAACCAGGCATGTCTAGGTAGTTAGCATGATGTCATGTCTCTTAATCAGTTTATGGAACAGGGCTGAAATTTATGGCCATAAATATTTTAAGTTGTTTTTGTTTGGCTTCTTGGGGAGAAGAATTTCCCTAGGTGAGAGGTTGTTTTGCAAGAGGCTCCACTGTGTGATAGATCATATGGATGGTTTCAGTACATGGGAAGCTTGTGTGTCATAGTGTGTCCTTCAGTGTCATAGGTTGGAATTGTTAAAGGCACTTAACAGCTTTACAGATTCTTGTTTAATTACTGGTCATTATTCTGAAGTGGATGACTCATTTAGCCTGCAGCGATGGGAGGTGTTCTAGCCCTCTATATAATTCTACACATACATAGTTTTGCTCCTAAGCACCACAAAAATATCTGTTTTCTTCTTGTATGTCTCATTTCCTGGGGTAATACAGAGAAAAAGGCTCTTAGGCTATGGAATGAGAAAGGGCATGTTGGGAACAAATTTGCATCAATCTGGATGGCTCTTGGTGCACACCTGAACTCTGCCATTCAGTTCTCACCTGGAAAAGTATGTAATACAGTAATAAATTAATTATCTATTAGTCCATTCTTCTATATTTGTATTTCAGATTATAAAATTGGCAGGACAACATGGAATCCAGTGCTTAACAATGTTCTGACATGGTAAAGTGTTAAAATTAACTTTTAAGCTAGTTCTGGATTAGCTGTCACCAGCTTTTCTCCCCTCAGCTGAGGCTCTGAGTCCTCCACTGTGACATTCTGTGTGTCCTGGCGAAGGCCCATTGCAGAAATAGTCTTGGAATTTACCAGTCTGTATCAAGAGGCAACACTTGGTCTTGTTGCATGGAGATCTAAATAAATTTGCATTGATCTCAATAAATGGGGATATTTTGAACCTTGACTTTCTAATACTTCACAGTTGGGTGTCCCTGCTTTGTCAAGGATGACTGTAGTAAGACCATGAGCTGATTACTCCCTGTATTAGATAATAATTTCTTAATGTGGGAGGGATATTAAGAAGAATAGATGTGAGTGCTCTTGGAATAAGGTTTAAGCACTGCTGTTAATAGGATGCACATTCCCTTTCATGCTGAGTCAGGCAGAGCTTGGCTGCATATTCAGGACAATAATCAAGGAGGTCTTAGACACACTTGCAAAACATGTGGTGACTCTGCTGTCTTTGAAAATTGTCACTGTTGCTGTGATTGCATTGTCACCTCTGGATTTTAGGTGTTCAGTACATGGAGTTTAATTAAAGACTAGCCTTACTTCCATCTAGACCTGAGTTTGACCTAAAACTTTAAAAACCCTACTGTTTTAAGTGTCCATGCCAGTGGTAGAGGCTGCTGGGTGCAGGGGACAGAGGGAGGACGGGTGGTGGTACAGGAGGGGTGTTGGGTGTCCTGATGGAAAGGCCAACTAAGGCCATCAGTGACCAACTAAGCCTGGTTTTTCTTGGGAGAAGCGTCAGTCATCGTTAGAGATGAAATGTCTGTTTTGAATGAAAAGGTAATTTGATGGGTGGAGGCTTTTTCCCACCAGTGACATTTTAAAAAGAATCCAAAGAGTTTTGAGGGTGGCTGTTCAAGTTCATTGAAGTCTCTTCAGTATGGAAAAATAGAGACGTAGGAATAAGAGTTAGCCTTGTAAGAGAAGATCTTGGAGAAGTATTTTTAGTGATTACTTTTTGTTTGTTGGAGTTTTTTGGTTGTAAAAGCTTTTTCTGGGTTATGTAACTAAAGGGAAGACAAGAGACTACAACTCTAGTTTGTATTTTCTGGGGTGCTCTGAAGGATAATCTGGAGGATGTTTGTGAGGGGAGTGGTAATAAGGGAAGGGATAGAAATACTGAATATCCTTTTTAAAATTTTTCTTAGGTTTCTGCATCTTCTCTTGTGTAAGCTTTTTAAAACATTCAGTTGATCTGTGATGATATATTATCAATGGTTTGTTCTTCTAATATTGATTGGCGAACTCTAGAATGGCTCTACTGTCATTCCCAGCAGCTTTTCATAGAAACTTTTCCCCCAATTAAGTTTATTTTTAAGATGCTTTCGTTATAAAAGCCCAGGAAATTAAGATGAAGTTTAATTTTTATTTTTTTTAAATTTTTCCCCTGTGTTGGTATATTAATGTGGTTTTGCCCTAGTGGCACTTCCCCATTTTGGATTATTTTCTACCTCTGCATATTATGTGATTTCTTGTTCAAGTGAATGACAAGATGATGTATGACACACTTGAGATGGTATTGAGCAGAGTATAGTTGGAAAATTGCACTGATAATTTCCTTTTTACATCTCAAACTTACATGCCATTGAGGAAAAAAAAAAAAAAAAGAAGTGTAATAGCAACTCAACAAAAAGCATAAGGGGAAACCTAGAAAAATTACAGGGAAATTTCCATAACAGATACACAAGTAATGCTGCTTGAATAATGATTTCCTGTCATGAACTATTTTTATCATTTGCCAGCTCTCTGACGTGGCATTCTATTTAACATTTTTGAGAGCCATGTTTTAATCAGATTAAGCTCAAGGAAACCGATAGGTATCTGTTTGGCTCATGACTTGTGCTTCTGTTTCTGATTTAGTCACAAGACTATTGTTGCTGGAATCTTTTAAACCCCATTTTGCTTCCACTCGCAGCCCGTGTGTGAGCCTGGAGGTTGAGTGCCAGGGATTTTCATGATATACACACACACAGGGCCCGTTATGGAATTATTTTGTAAATTAAAGAAGACTGATACAAACTGTGTCTTTTTCCTCATGCGATTAAATAGCTAAAAATAGCCATCTATTTTTAGTTTCAGGCGCTGTAATGTTTCTTAGGAACAAACTCACCCAAAGCAGTGTGCTGGGAAAGGCTGACCATGAACAGTTCTGCATTCTGATCCACGTAAGGAAAGCAAAAATCCTTAATAAAGGTGAATATTCTTGCATCATTTTATATAGTGTGTAACATAATGATGCTTTCCATGCGAGAGATATCGCGAGAGTAAAACATAAACGCATATATTTTTAACTTTGATATTTTCACATTTTTCAGTCATTTTATTAAATGAAAGGCAGCAGAAAAGTTTCTAAGCAAAACTCTTATGGTTTCCAATACTGAGCACATCCTGCAAATTTAGGAAATTACAGGGAAAAAAAAAAGGTGCTGTGTAACATTTGGGGTCATGGTTGTGCTTGGGTATTACTGAATTTAGCACCTTGGCATCTTGGAGCACGGGGGAGGACCAACAGCCTGGCTTTTCAAAAGCTCTGTCTATCCATGTTTTCCTAATTTCCAGAGCAAAAAAACCCCCATGTATTACACTTCTAATGACCTCTTTTGTCTGTTGCAAACACAGAGAGATTGCATTCAACAGCTTGGTTTGTGTGGTGTCTTCCTGCAGTGTATTATTTATTTCGTTGACGTGTTCGAAAAGTGCGAGCGTAAGAATTAATAAAGGTTATTAGTTACTTTCCATAATAAAATTAGCTGACCTTTAAGAGCATTATACAGGGGCTGTCTAAGTGGAAAAATGACAGAATGCATTTTTATTCTGGTAGCCATTTCGATTACTAAATCTTACAGTCACAATATAGAAACTACGCGTGGTGATTAAATGTGGCTCTTGACTGTATATTTGCAGACAACAATGAAATAAGTGGAATTTTTGTGTTCAAGACAGAATTTAACCCCTCGGTTACGGTTTCGCCCACATCTTATATTTGGTTCCATTTGAACAACACAAAAAAAAAAAACAAAAACAAAAAAACAAACCCAAAGAAGATGCAACTTAATTTTCTAAAAAAACCAAATATCCTTTGGAAGCGGCAGCGCCGGGAGTTCGCTGTGGTTTTTCTGGAGAGTGATGATGTGCAGATTCCTGGAGCAGCCTGACTTGGGTCGCTGTCAGGCAGCCGTGATGTACGCCCTGCAGCTGGGCACATACAGCTCACTCAGCCTGATAGTCTTTAGGTTATCTACCAGTTTAAAGGGAGCCTTGCCATGCAATCCAATATTGGAACGTGAAGTGCACACGCCCACCTGTACTTTTAAGTTGGGAACAGGATGCACCTCATTTCCAAAGTAGCTGTTACAGCAAACTTCCTTAATTTTATTTTCTTTGTATTGAATAATGACATTTTTAGCTGTGCCATTATTTAGCAAAAAATTCATAAGGGCTTTAATCTTTATTGTTATTTTTGAATAGATAATCGGTATAATTATGATAGTATGGCTTGGATTTCAGGTGAACTTCAGATTTCCTTGTTCTACTGCATTGTACTTTTTCAGATTTTGACTAGGTCTTATAACATTTGTTGAAATCCTTACAAGATATTCATCTATTTGTAGCATCATATAGGTCTGGCTCCCCATCTGTCTCTGTTTTTCATGACAACGAGGCTCTGGTACATTTTTTTTTAATTTTAGTTCTTATTCATTGAAGCCCACTGTAATGCTGTTTCTATATTAACTGTTTGTCCAATAGCTTTTATTGATAATTTGGGATAAAATATAAGATTTCTACATATGGAGAAGTATTAAGCAGCTATCAGAGAATTCAATTTAATTAGGTTCGTTTTTCTACCTTATGAAACTGAATGTAATCAGAATCCATTTATGTGCTGTTAAATAAATAAATAAATTACTAGCATAATGTGGTGCCAAAAGCTAAGAAATGTTGGGGAAGAAAAGTTCTTAACTGAATTATTTTCTGCTAGGCCATATTTATTAAGGGTCTAATACAGCTTTTTTATTAAAGGTATGAATCTAAGGTTCAGATTCACTCCATATAAATCCTTATTTAACAGGATATCCCGGAGACTTTTTTTCCCCCCTTCATTTTGTTGGGGTTTTTTTTTCTTTTTTTTCTTTTTCACTATTGGCAAGGCCGACTGAAACAGTCTCATCTGGTTTAACTAAAAAATCTTTGCATTGCTTGGCGGTGGTTTCTTTTGTACGTGGTGCTTAGAGCTCCTTGAAGCTGGAGCGCACAGGAAATGCAAATCATGCAAATCATCCTCGCGCTGACGATGTACAGTGGCGTGATTGAGCAGCAGTACGTATGGCTCGTGGGCTGACCACATGAAAGGGCTCATTTAAAGACCAGATGAGCCCAAGCTGGCTTAAGTTAGACTATGTGTGAGCTTCAAAGCTTATAGGATAGCATCCTTTTTAAAAATAAATTTATTTTATTAATAACACCTGCACCGAGTTCTTAAACAGTGAGAACATGTATAGATGAACGTTATGTTGAGTACAGGCCATGCTTAAATCAGAAGGGCAATATTGGGCTTTTTTTTATTTTTGGTGGAAATTCAGGTATGCATTCATATGGGGGGAAGGCAACCGCAGTCTAATGCCCTGCAAAAAAAGTCCAGTTCGTGTTTAGTGTGCATAAAACCCAACTCTTTTCTGCCTTTCAGGTAAAATGAAAATAAATGGAAGATAAAAGGGATTTTTTTCTGTGCAGCAGGGTTAAGAACAGGCTTTCTGTAAGTGCTTTTGAGTGCTGAGAAGAGGGAGGTTGATTGCTGGCTGCTTCAAATTTCTTGGTAACTGAGGAAAAAAAGTCCTGCATATTATTTTTCATACTTCTGAACGCTTTTTGAGTAGTTTCAGGGCTTTGTCCTTCCAATAAAGCTGAGCCCTTGTGCTGTGAGACTCTGGACCCCGAAGATGCTTGGGAGAGCAGCTGTGGTGGGAACTCCAGGGTTCATCAGCAACCCTTGCGAGATGGACCTATGGACACAACCTGAGTAAAGCCACAGGGGAAAAATACTGCTAGAATAATAAACATTTTTCATATTAATCTGTCAACAAAAAGAGTGGCTGGGGTAGGTAACAGCGTCCTTAAAAATATGCTTACCTTTGGTAGTATCAACATGGGTGGCTCTCTTTCTTCTAGTGGGAGTCTTATTTCTTACACGTCTTTTTTTGTGCTTTCCTTTGGATGTTTTTAAAAGTTGAGATTCATTCAAATAATGTAACATGACACAAAGCTGGAAAATGTCAATCTTGGACTGTTTCTGTGTCATCTTGTTTAATTTTTACTTGAAACAGTAGCCCCGAGGAGGTCTGCGGTGGGACTGGGCAGGACACTGCACTCCATCACCCTGACGGATGTAATTTTGGCTTGATATTTTTTTCACTAGTTCCTTGCTCCTTCATTTTGTTCTTTCTACTAATACACAGGAACAAGAGAGAAGAAAAAAATGGAATTTTTTATATTTTATCTACCAAATTGCTTCTTTCTCATGAAGTCAATCCACAGGTCCTAGAACAGTAGAGAGGGATATTTCCCACACTTTTTTTTTTTCCCCCATTCTTTTAAACACTAATTATATTCTTTTCTTTAATTCCATATACGAAGTCAGGGGGAGCATTTCACCCCTTCCATGTACCTGCAGCCTGGGGCAGCTCCCACTGTGCTGAGCACATACAAATGGGAGTCACAGGGCTCAGTTTTGGGTTCAGTTGGGCTGAAGTGTTGAAGTTCCTTCCTTCTGTATGGTTTGTTCATTTATTTGTTTATTTTAAAACGAAAAAAAAAAAGGTGGCTAAAGGGATGGCATCCCACAACCATCAGAGAAGGGAATATTGTGAATAAATACTGTTTTCCTAAACCTGTGATCCCTTACGGGGAAAATTTGTGAGACTTCTGGGCAGGTGTTTATACATCCAGCACACAGTTTGTGTTTTAATAGAAGAAGCAATTTAAATCAAAGATAATATTAAAATATCTTTTATACTCTGTGTAAGAAATACCAAGATGCAGGAGCTAACAGAGAAAGCAGAAAAGAAATTTTACTACTTGTATCTATAATAATTTAATATAATTTAATATCTATTTCAGTGTTTGACAGGAAGTAAAGATTACTTAAATATTTGTACCTAAAAGCACAGGGCCGTATAAAGATCTTTGAATTTTCAAGTTAATTTGTTTCATCCAGCAATATAAAGAGATATATACAGAAAATTAATCCCATATGATTGTATTGCTACCATTGCTCCAGAACTTTTTGGAAATACTTTCCAAAGAACATCTCCAGTCATCTTGACAACCAGCTTGAGTCCAGTTTCCTTTTCAGGAGCTTCTGAAAGGTTTTATGTGTAGTTCAAAGGCATTTCTGGAAAAATAGTGTTATTTGGAGACCTCGACCAAAACTGCTTTACTTTGCTCAGCCTTTGCAGATATGAAAGCTCCTTGCCCAGCCATCTTGAACAAATTTTTAGGTTTCTGTCATGGAGAGATGCACAACCTTTTTTCAATAACAAATTAGCTCTTGTCAACAGTTTTCCTGGCCACAGTTTAAATAGCTCAATTCAGAATGTTTCATAGTTTTATGGTGGATTTTGCTAGAAAATATGTGTGTATATAGTATTTATGTGTCGTGTGTCTGCATGTGCGTGCACGCAGACATCTGTGCATGTGTGAGTGAAGATACAAGATCTGAAAATGCTGAATCACTCTGTACGCTCTCACAAAGATAATATTTTGGGAAACCTGTCAGGTACTGTGGTGAGCAGGGTCCATAAGATACATAAACAGTTACATGATGTTACATGAGCTGATTAAATCACTAGACCATGACATTCACTTATCTTCAACTCTGGCTTGGGCTCCTGACTTCTCACTGTTGCCTTGGTTTGCTTGGTGGCCCTTGATAAACAAGCCTTGGCCTCAGTTTCTTAATCTTAAAGATTAGAAAGCATCTGGTGTGGTGTTCTGACTTTTTAATATATGATTTCAACTCCAGAGGCACATATTTCTCTTTCATGTTCCAAGGAATAATGGGAATTTAGCACTGGATGCTTTATTTAATGATAAAAAGAATTCAGAAGTAATAGTTGCATATGAGATGTGCTGGGAGAGCATAATTTGTGAAATATATGGAAGCCTAGAAGTATTTTTATTAAATTATTGTTTTATTATTGGATTTTTCCGTGGGGGAAATACCAGCATCTTGCAGTGTTGAGGTATGGGTTGCTTACTCAAGGATCAGATCCGTGTTGTATAAGTTGACCAAGCATGACTGTAAATGTCTGATGTCATTGTTAACCCTGCAAAACTCTCAGCCAGGAGCTGGAGAAGAAAAATGGGCAGAAGGCTGCATTTCCATGGCTGTGAAATTCTCTCATGAGTTTGACATATTCTTTTTTTCTTTGAAATTTCTCCTGTTTGTCTCACCTCTTGCATCAGTCCCTTACATCCCATGTCAGGAGCTCCAAGCTGCAGAGCTGAGACCCTTTATTTTCTTCTCTTTCCTTGGTTGGATTATAAATAAAAACTCTGTTATGATAACACATGAAATAAAATGGTAGGACATCAGTATAGATTATCCTTAAAATCACGTTATGGAAATGGAAATAAAGCAGCTTAGGGTATATGCCAGGCATGATGCAAGTGATATTAAATAAATATATGACTGAAGGGTTCCATTCATTCCAAATGCTCCCCTTTGTGATCTTTAGCCATGTTTGTAGAGAAACCTTTCTTAAAGCAGTTAAAGCTTAATTCAGAACAGACAAAACAATTATCTTTTGAAAGTCTGATGAAATATGTTTGGCAGCTTTTGAATTTAGGCGAGTGTTTGTCTCACTTCTTTGAAATCTCACTTCAGTCGGTCGCTCAGCCATTTCGGTGCAATCCTTCAAATCTGGTAGCGAGTGTGGGCTTTGCTGAGTTACAGAAATGTTCTAATCAGAAGGTGGAGGGGCTCAAAATAGTGTGCAATACACAAAACTTGACATTTTCCTTATTGATGTGCTTTTGAATATCAGTCTACCTGCTGTTCCTGTGTTTTTGATGAAGTGTTGGTTGATAAATCTGTGTAGGAAGGAGTTTGCCCCTCAAAAGACAGGTCTGGAGGCCCCTAAGCATTAAATTATTTTAATTTCTTGGGGAACAGAAGTGTCACTTTGTCTCCTCTCAGTATAAATGATGAAGGTTTATGCACCAATGTGTGACCGTTTCTCATATGAAGAGATGGCAGAAGACTGACAGTGCACAATGTCGTTTATAGTTGAGCTATGTCATGAACACGGAGCAGAAATATTTAAATTGTGGATCTGATTGCCACTTCACTGAGCACATGGAATAGTTTGCTCGGCTTATATTAAGGCAGGAAAGTTGCCACAATGCTGCAGCAACAAATATTCTAGAAATGTGAAGGGCATTTGGGAGAAATACTTATTTTCCCTTCATTTTTTTGTGATTAAAATATGTTCTTTTAAATACACGTATAAGGAGGACTTTGTGAATTCACTTTGTGAATATATATTAAAAAATCACTAAGTTATTCCTAATGTTCTGTAGTGCTGCCTGCTCCTGACAAACATCTGATACGGATCATATGCCTCTAAAAAGAGAAGTTCCTCGAGCAAAATATCCTCATGAAAACAGGTTGGAGATACTCACATTCTCTCGCTCGCTCTCACTCGCATGTTACATTTTGGCACGTTGTAGGAGCAGGTAGCATATCTACTACCTGCTGTTGAAAGTGTTGAAGATACTGAATTATTTATTCCATCTTCTGCACTATCCAAACTCGTTTTGGGTAGTTTGACACATCTCGGTCTTCCATATGGATACTTCATGGTGACAGAGTTGCCAGCTGCTCAGGTTTTATGACAGTCTGAGTTTTTTCGAGGACTGTATTAGTTTTCTGGGAAGAATCCTGCTTTTCCTGAGGGTCCCCATTCTTAGGCAGTAGTTATGCCTTGGGTTGATGCTCTGGAGTGGGAGTTTTTTAGGAAAATTAGCTACAAGATTCCATAAAAATAATTTTTAAAGTCCTTGCTGTTCATAGATTGTGTGAGATGAAATCAGAGATGTGGGATATTAGAAAAATGTGAAAGCCATTTGCTAAGAAAGTTAAATTCCTTTTAGTGACAGTCTTCGAATTCTTAAAGAAAAAAAAAAGTGTTTAGATATCAAGGTGCATAAAGCAACATAAAAACCAGTCTGAAATACTCTAGAGAACAGGATTTTCAGGGCATTTGAAATGTAACCCAAAACAGTCATCAAAGCTTCCCCATGGCAGGGGATTGAAATGTGATTATATTTAAGGTCCCTTCCAACCCAAACTATTCTGAGATTCCATGATTTTCTCTGCAATTGTGCAAAGTGGGCAGGTCTTCTCTTAAAATACAAAATGTGTAAACCTGAAAATTGGGGGAAGATTTGAGTTTTTGCTCTGCCAAAGCTTACTAAAACAATGAAAATGGAAAAATGAGCCATTGCTCCACTTTATGCGAGCATCCCTTGATGCAAACGTTTTTTAAGGGAAGCCCTCAGTATCGTGGTGGGTCTGTGCCGCACTGGGTTTGATTCCCTTTCAGTGGGATAAATCAGCCTGGCTGGCAGTGGGATCCATAAATCCACGATGTTGACTTTGCTCTGTGCCATCCTGGGTCCGGGCTGACACCAGGAGATGGGAAGTGGCGATGCTCAAAGCTTGCTGTTGAGATTTGCTGTTGAAGAGCAGTTACGTGTAGCCCTCGGACTGCTCCGTGCTGCTACAACCCCTTGGCCATATTTTGTTGTTCATGCCAGGCATTTGACATGTTTGGCTTCTCTCCAGAGTTGGACAGATAAGATACCAAATTAAATTAATTCGCAGCCTTTAAACCAATAAATAATGCTGCTTAAATGCTACCTAATTGAGTAGAACATCAGTTTTGCAGGCATTTTTCTTCAAAAATGTCATTTCATTATCCATCACTGCATCCTTTATACTTACCTGTGGTGAATTTTTTATCTTGCTTCTTGCTTTCTCTTTGCTCCCATCACAGCACCCATTTGAGCAGAGTTAGTCTGTCCATCTTATATAAATCACCCACCTACAGCTACTTTTCACTAGTGGGTTTTTCTGATTTGCTTGTTCTCTGCTCTAATAAAATTCCTTTGCTTCATTGTTTGTTGCTGATGGAATTTGAGCGAGGAGGACGAGGTGGATTCATGGTTTCTCCTTCCCCCCATCACCACAGCTCTGACTGCTTGGTCCTGACCTCTCCCTTCGTGGGAACAGAGAGGCCGATGTAGCCCATGGTGAACAATCTGGCCACTAAAGTAAAAATGTGCATCTGTCAGTAATTAATTGAAGCCAAATTTAATTACAAATCAGGGAAAAAAATAGTACCACACACACTTAATAAAATTCAAGAAGCTTCAGTGTCGTTGCCTAAAAAGCAAAGCAGTCCAAAGAAAATACACTCCCCTCAAAAGTCTGCTCTGTGAGAGTCTCTTTCAAGCTTACTTTTTGATGTTACATAGAAAAGTAGTTTTGATTCACTGTTTTCACGTAGTTTTTGATACCTTTTTGAGTTAAAGGTCATCAAAAATAGTGGAAAAGTATTTAAGACTGGTTCTTAATCGTGTGGGCTGAGGATCTGGCATGAAATTTTGTTTGAGATTTGATTCCAATACATAAATACTGATCAGCTGGTTGAAATAAAGAATCAGAGAGGTAAGGAGGAATTGTGAGGGAGCCCAAATAATTTGCAAATTAAAAAATGCATTTATGTAACTTTTTGAAATTTTTAAATGGTGTATTTTAAAATAAAAATATATAAAAAGAAGGGATTGGCAATGTGAGTTGAAACCAAGCTATTCCTTCCTGCTGTATTTTAGCATAGAAGGCAACTCCCAAATCCTAAATATTGAACTGGTAGCAGCCATGAATATTTATCACTGTGTACTGTATGTACATATAGCAATTACAGCAAGAGGAAAAAATATTTTTCTTTACAATTAATATTTGTAAACGTTTATGAAAGTACATAGAAATAAATAAGACAAACACATGGCCTAATTAAGATGAAAGGCATGACAACCCTTGTGATTTGTTCTGAAAAATAAAGACCATTAAAATAGTAAGACTTAATTATTTCTGTAAACATTGCAAATTATCTTTATCTACAAAAACCTTAATTTATGAGTTAAAATATCTATAAGCATTTTTTGACATTTGTGCATTCCATGTCAAAAAATTATTGTTAATTTATTATTTATTATACTGTCTACTGTCACATATTACCGCTTATTAGTATTTATTGTTCAGAAATTCAGTGTTGTCTGTTGTGTAATGGGAAAAGGAAAAGCATTTTATATGCGGTTGTAATTTGCGTGTTCTTGGGCTAGTGAGAAAAATGCAACTTCTGTGAGCTGATGACATAAAAATGCGCGTGAGAACAAACAAAAATAACTGGTGTGTTTAAGATTGCAGGCATTAACAATGCTATTTGATACACGGTTTACATTTGAAAGATAACTTAAAGCCAAATCCATTGCTGGGTTGAAATCAAGGAGGACTGTGTGATGGAGGAACCAAAGCCGTGAGGTTTGATCTGGAGGCGCTGGAAGCCTCCATCGTCTTTGGAGCCCTTGTTTCTCCAGGTGGATGTGTCTGTGCTCAAAGCTCTCGGCTTTGCCTTGGCCTTTAAGGGGGCAACGTAGAGCAGAATGGTTTGGATGAACTGTAGTGCAATCCAGAAATAGAATCACAGGAGGGTTTGGGTTGGAAGGGACCTTAAAACTCATCCCATTCCACCCTTGCCATGGGCAGGGACACCTTCCACTATCCCAGGCTGCTCCCAGCCACATCCACCCTGGCCTTGGACACTTCCGGGGATCCAGGGGCAGCCGCAGCTTCTCTGGGCGCCCTGTGCCAGGGCCTCACTGGTTCAATCAGTGCCGTCTACTGAACAGCATTATTTTAGTACCCATTTTCCCTAAAAGGCTCATATTTGTAACCATATCCAAATTTTTGTCTGTTTTACTGTAATACTGCTCCTGGAGGATGAAGTGTGCTCATAGCTCTTTTCTGGACTGCCAGATCTTCAATCATAAACTCCTTTTAATGTGGATGTAGTTGTTTTGCAGCAGAGAATTATGGCTTTGGATGTTATTTGCAGAGCAGGAGAGTCCCTGCTGCTGCTGCAGGATTGTATTCTACAGCAATCCCCCTTTTCCAGGGAGAGCTGGGTTACCTGTACTGCCACACAAATAGTGGCCACTTTTGTCCGACCTTTGTGCAGAGCTTCTGCCAGACTGAGGGAACATTCCACTACAAATCAGGTGCTGTTTTAAACTCGCTTTGTTCTGTAAGCCCGGCGGATTGGAGTGTTCAGCCTCCATATCCATAGATACATAAATATGCCCTGTGTGGTCTCCCAAGGGGAAGGCAAAATGTGTTTTTAGTTAAGTTGCATGGGAATTTAATTGAAAGATTTAGGGCAATGCCATAAAAGAGTAAATCATGGCTGCGTGACACAAAGAAGATTTATAAAGCCAAATAAAAATACTTTAGCACCTTCACTATTATAATTTGCTTGATATAAGTGGAAACCTGTATTAGTCATTTTGTCTGCTGGTAATTAAAAAAAAAAAAGGACTCTTATATTTTACTGATTTTCAGTCCTCTGGAGTGAAATAATGGGGAAGACAGTAGCAAAGGGCAGAGAATTCTGTGGACATGTCATATCTCTGAACCTGCAAGCGCACTCAGCTTCCTTCCCAGGAATATTTATATTAGTTAAGCACATGCTTAACTAATTTCACACAAGAAATTTCCTCCTCAGAAGGGCTGTGAACTGATTCAGATGAAGCACAAGCATGGCTTTAGACTGCAGCTTGTGGACATGGTGGCCCTGAAATTTGGCCAGCCTCCAAGGTAGTGGGGCTGCTGCACGTGGGATGGTCCTGCTCTGTGCAAGAAGGTCACTTGTCACACAGCAAAATGCTCGGGGATGTTTTGGAGAGGAGAGCTGGGGCAGAGCTTTAGGAATGTGACCTTCAGCACAGGTTTAGTGAGGATTCACACACTGTATTTATTGGAGAGCACTGTATATATTAAATGCTGCAGTGTTGATAGGTCTCGATAAGGACACCATAATAGCGGTTGAATTGTAGGGGGTTTTGTGAGATGGTAAGTTAATGATGTAGCTGTTAATTTGAATTTAGCAGACGTTTTAAATATAGGTTTCTCTTACAGAGACAAAAGTTGCAATTTAAAGCTCTTTGGTGGTCTAAAAACAGCTTAATTCTCTAGTAGCATGGTAATAAGTACTAATCCAGCTTATACAGTGATTGTAGTATGTCATGTTTGTGAAAGATTGCCTAACTCTGCTTTCTCTGGGTTTTATGTTAATTTTTTTAAATTAAACATAAAACCTTATAACATCTTTATGCTGAGATAAACTGTTCAATTTAACTTGTGCTCAAGCAGCAGCTGTCAGGAATTATCATGTTTTGAGCGTTCTTGCCATCACCTTGTGTCTCTACCTCCCGGATACACTCTGTGGGATGATAAAGCTCACCTTGTTAGGATTTATTACTTAAATAATAACCCGAGGTAAAATGAAAGTTGATGTCACAGGGAATGACAACTGACATATATTTATGTCGCACGTTCCATTATAATAAACTTTCCTTTCTTCCCCTTGTAATAGGTGTTAAATGGAAATACACTCCAGCATATCCTCCAGTGCCCTGCGTGAGTCCATTAGCCACGAACGCGGCTGCTCTGTGGGCATGTTCACGGGGACTCGTGCTGTCAGGTGTTATTTAAGCTTGTAAAGCCAGGGAAATTGGTTAGTGCTGGTAGTTAGCAGCTTCTCTGCCAGTAAAGAAGCAGCCATGAGAGCCTCTCAGAGTCGGGATAAATTCTGGAAGTGCTGCAAAGTAACGCAAGCGAGTCAAGGAGGGTGTTTTCTAATCAGTGGGTTTATTTTAATTCTTTTCCTTGCTGCAAGAAGCCTAGGCAATGTCATTTCAGGCTCTACATCTGAATTTGCTAGTCATCACCACAGTTTTCTCTTGACACCAGTTTATTGTGCTGAGCTGGGCAGTGATAAGCGATCTGCTTGTTAGTTGAGTCTTATCACTTTCTATTTACAGTGGAGAAAATTTAGGTCTACCTCTTGCAAGCTTTCCAAGTTTTCAGCCTTTCTTGCCGTGCTAGAAGCCAGGCTCCAGCGTGCTCTAAGGATGCTATTGAATTCCTCCAGTTTGCCTAAGCCAAGACTGCAGACACTGTTTTCTTTGCCTGTGGCTATAACCATCTTTTTTTTTGTATTCTCCTAATTGTCCCATTGTTGATCTGAGCAAGTTTAGATGTGTCAGTGCTACATGGTTTTGTCCAAGCTTAGTTCTTGGATCTCTTTTCAGGGCTCTCTGTTGCCCTTTTCTCTGCAGTCAGTGTGTTAACCTTGGCACCTCCACTGTCTGCACTTCCCACCCTTGCTCTGAGCTGCTTCCCATGGTTTCAGTCCCACTGTGCCATCTCTTTTTCCCCCTCTCTTCCTTCAAACACAGCCAGGTTCATCAATAGTATCCTGTATCAGTTCAGTTTTCTTCCCTAACTCATGGCAGAAAAGAATCTTCTGAAAAATCAGTAAAGGAAGAGATAAACTATAATGCAATCCAGAAATGGAGTTCTAGAATGGTTTAGGGTGGAGAGGACCTTAAAGCTCATCTTTTTCCTATTCCTTTCTGTGGGCAGGGACACCTCCCGCTATCCCCGGTTGCTCCAAGCCCCGTCGAGCCTGGCCTTGGACACTGCCAGGGCTCCAGGGGCAGCCACAGCTTCTCTGGGCACCCTGTGCCAGGGCCTCACCCCTGTCACAGGGAAGAATTTCTTCCTTTATCTAATGTCAACCCATCCTTTTTTAGTATGAAGCCATTCCCCCTTGTCCTGTCAGTAGCCAGATTTTTTCCAAGCAACCATTTCATCTCATTTTTTGCTGGTTTTGGGGTATGTTTTCTCCAGTTTGCATTTTTCTTTGTCACTCTAGTGCTGAGCAGGGATTTCGCATTGCCCCCAGGAAGCTTTTCCTGCTCTGCTTTGAGCCTGGCACCCAGGTCATTATGAGGTCCAGAGGTCATTACTCACGGTGACAAATAAGTAATGACTCACCTAAAACTACTTTTTCCTCCTAGTATGGCTCGTAATAAACCTGAGCTCATATCTTAATTGGCATTCTGTGTGACAGGATCTTTAGAACCATCAAATATTTGACGAACAAGGCAATAACAGTCATCTCTTACTTTCGTAAGCCTTTCAGATCAGCATTGACCCAGGCTGATGAAGATGGATACAGGATCTGTGCCCTAGGAAGTGTTTGTTGTGTAGATACAGGTTATCTAAGAAGGGTGTAAGTTAGCAGAGATATGATATGATATATGTGATCTAGATGGATGTTTGGGGAAGTTCATGAGTTTTGAGGTTGACAGCCAGAATCACAAGTTTATCACATTAGTGATGTCAATTTGGTGGTAATCTTGAACACAAAATTCATATAAAAGTAGGAAGAATGGGAATAACAAGAGAAAAAAAAATCTTAGAAAAAATAAATATTTTAAAGGAATAAAACATTGCATAAATCAATTCTCAGTCTGAACCACTAAAATGGTGGATAGCAAAAAAAAACGATTCAGAAACAGGCTGTGTTGGAAAGTAGTTTATTAAACTTAACGCTTTATGTGCAACAGATACCCAATCTCAATTTTTTTTTTAATCCCTTGTGATAAGAAATACAGGACACAAATGTCTGAGGCTCTGCAGCTCTCTGCAGGTTCAGGATTCACTTTGCTTGGAAGCAGTACTAGCCAGGGGCCAGGAGATGCTCACATGCTTTTGGAGAAATGCAGGGAAATCTGCCACTGGTTACAGTAGGGTCAGGATTTCATATTACGCATTTAAATACATTCATTTTCTGATAGCCTGGGAAGTTACACAAGGCTAAGATAGCAGCTTGTTAGTGTTGTTTGTGCCTGCTTTATCTAATTGAAGGATGTGTGCAGTGTTGTGGACTGTGGAATAGCAGGAGTGAGCGGCAGGACTGGGGTGCAAGGGTAGAAACAACATTTCATTATAGAGGCTACCTAATAAAAATGTGAAAATAAAACAGAAAAAGGGTAGGAAAAAAAAGAGAAAAGCAGACCATACTAGATAAGTGCACAGCATAAATCAAAAGGGTTTATGTCATAACATGAACATGTGCCATTCCTGCTCATATATTGAATTTCAGTAGTTGGTTGCATAAAGAAGTAAAGTGTAATGAAACTGGCAAGCAAAGTATTCCCTAGTCAGCCTTATCTTTGTTCCATTTGTCCTTCAGATACAGCTTTTCTTGCCTTTTTCAATAAAATCCATCCAGCTTTTTTTTTATTTTGCATCTCTCTGTAACCGAGCTGGGAAGACCAATGAGATTCGGTGCTTTTCTAGTTGGGTTCTTAGCAGCTGCTTTTTAAGAGATCAAAACTTCGAATGCTGCTACATGGTATTAAGGCTTAGCTATTGATGTGTCCCTATAGGGGTTATGTTTTTCTTGGGGGGGAGGGAGTGGGGAGCAGGGGAAGGGGTGACCCCTGCGAGCACGCTCGCCGACAGTAAACACTGCTCTCCTTGTTTTCCAGGATCCTCTTTGCAAGCTCGGTGCTTAACCTGGCTGAACTCGCCGCCCTCCGCCCTGACCTTGGCAAATTGAAAAAGGTCCTCTACTTCCATGAGAACCAATTGGCATATCCTGTCCAGAAATGCCAGGAAAGGGATTTTCAGTATGGATACAACCAGATCCTTTCATGGTAGGTGTGACTCGCACTGCTCCTTGTAATTTAAGGTTTCCTTCTCTCTACAGCATTGTAACCCTGAGGAGTCCTTCTCCATTTACTTTTTTTAATATTAATTTCTTTTTTAAATTTTGTAATGATTTTTTTTGGTATTCATTATTTTGTATTAATGTTTTACAAGACCACGTAGAGATAGGAAATGGGGGATTGATTTCAAACTGAAAGACAGTAGATTTAGATGGGATATTAGGAAGAAATTCTTCCCTGTGAGGGGGGTGAGCCCTGGCACAGGGTGCCCAGAGAAGCCGTGGCTGCTCCTAGATCCCTGGCAGTGTCCAAGGCCAGGCTGGATGGAGCTTGGAGCAACCTGGGATAGTGGGAGGTGTCCCATGGGAGGAGCTTTAAGGTCCCTTCCAACTCAAGCCATTCTGTGATCCTGTAAAATATGACCCTATAGCAAATTGAGGCACCAGCAGACTCCTGAGGAGAGCTTGATAAAATCAATGTGGCTGAACCACTCTGTTCTAAAAAATTATCTCAATTTATTGTATAAAGTCCACCAGTGCTGCCACAGTGACCCATTGTTGGTGGGATTTCTGACCTGTGCCTTGGCTGTAAGTGATGCTTTGTTTCATGGATGCTTCACAAAGCTGCAGCTACTCAGCTCGTGCTTGGCCATAGCTTTTACTGCATCCAGCTGAAATTATGGAGAGGGTTTTAGGGAAATAAACAGAAATTAAAATGTACTGCAGCACTTTTCCTGTGAAGAGAGGGCAGTAAACATACCAGATAAATCCTTATATTTCTTTCATCTAGTATTCAGAAATTGTGCAGTGCTAAAATACCCAGACGTTTTAAAGGCTGCGGTCCTTTATTGTTGCTAAAAACAAATGTATTTCTCGAATCTGAGTTAATGAAAGAAGTTAATAACAGCACCACTGAAAAGCTTTGTGGTTAGGCACTGCGCAGACCTAAGCGAAACAGCAAAACTCACTTGTTTTAAACTGAAATAAATTCATTTCCATGATCTTCCTCACCTCTCTCTCGATGGAAGAATTATTAAGAATAGGGCTTGAGCATTTTAAGGTGCAAGTTAAGCTTTTGCATCTTTATAATCTAAGGCAGTTATGTTGAAATTTCTCAATTAATGATCTGTGTATGCTCTGGCCATTCTGCAGCTGCCTCTGCCACAGTGTTTGCAACATGTTTCACTTACTGAGCTGTAAAGATGGGAAAGTGGAGTGAAAGATCTTTTGAAAACAGTAGCAGCCATTTTCAAATGTTCTAACAAAAAGAAGTGTTTTCTGGCACTGGGAAAAGAATGTTTTTTTGTAAATATATTTTGCTTTATTATGGCAGTTATTTTTCATACATCTGTTGTAAACTGACAAACATTTATCCCCAAAATGTGCATTTTAAGTATCTTCTCTTATTAGATAAACAAAGATGATTTTTACAGAGAATTGTGGAATGGTTTGGGCTGGCAGGGGCTCTCAAGCCCATCTCGTTCCAATCCCCTGCCGTGGGCAGGGACACCTTCCACTAGACCAGGTTTCTCCAAGCCCATCCAACCTGGATTTGGGCACTTCGAGGGATGGGGCAAGAGATGCTCCATTCTGTCCCCTTCAGCATCTTCTTCATGTAGTTCCGTAACATTCGTGTCCCATTTCTGTTTTGCTGAAACCCCAATTTCACAGAAAATAGAAGCCATCTCTTCTGTATTGTTCTTCACACTCCCATGGTCATCTGCAAAGAGATGCCATCTTCCCGTCTTCCAAGTGTGTTAGAAATGGGGAAAATGTACATTTCCAATTTTACACAGAGGTTCTGGACACCATTAAAATTAGAGCACTTTTAACCTTCAGGCTGGTGCTTTGGATCATTAAAAAAACCCAGAATTCTGTTTTTTGTACCTGATGTTTCTAAAGAGTACATCTTTCTAATTTGCCCCTGATTTGCAGAGCCTGCAGGAAGGATTTAGGGCAGATAAGACTTCATGCATGAGAGAAGGTGAGATGATGTTGTTGGAGCCCTTTCTGTGTGTCACAGAGCAGCAAAGAAACGTGTCAGGTTCCTGCCTCATGTCATCTGTAAATCAGTGCAGAAAAGATGACTTCTGTACAAAGCTGAGGCTTCCAACGGGTTAAAAACCACAGGTGGGGAAGACGGTGGGATGCCAGAGAGCATCTCAGCTTCTGCAGCCTGCTTGAAAAGGATTATTTCTCTCTAATGTTGGGGTTTCTTTGCTTTTCCTGCTGACTTCTGCTGCTTTGGTGAGCAGTGTCAGTTCTCTTTCTTGACCAGACAGCAGAAAGATGCAGAGAGGATGAATGACAGCCTCTCACCTCAAATATACTTTTCACCAGCCCTGTGACTTATGAACACATGTCCTCAATGTGTCTTCTGACCTGTGGGTCTGCATTACAATATATAACATATTGAGAAAAGCAACTGGCCATAAAGCATTTCTTACCTCAGTTATTGTTGTGTGTATTGGTGTAGTTCAGGTTGTGGCTGCACTGCCAGGATAAACTTCCAGATACTTCAGGGTTTTTATAGCTGCTTATTTTCTCCAGACTGACTCTAAGTGAAGAAATAATATCTACATTATCATTGAACTACATCTTAAAATTATTGGTCTGGTCGACTTTAAACCACAGCAGTAGAAATAAAACATTAAATTTATATGCCAGTTTTTTTTCAAACTTTTTTGGACGGGGTGATATTGTATGCTATGTATTTTCTTTTTATACATGATGAATATACTCTTAGTGAGGATTACATCTGCATAGGTTAAAATAACATTCCATTTCTTTAGTGTCCTGCTGCCTGACACACATGGTCAGCTGCAGGTAAGTTAACCAAAAGTAAGTTGTCGTTCAATAAAAGTATTTCTGAGGAATTTTCATTTTCTTCCAAGTTTAATTCTACAAAAGTCAGATTACAGTGGGCCTTATCTCTTTATAATGCTTATAAGATATGATGACAGTAATACTATACTTACCATTTTGTGAATAAAACTCCACAGCTAGACTAGAGTGTGCTCCTTTAGATTAATAATAGTAATTTATTATTAGTTTAGAAAGGTTAAACACATTTTCAAGGATGAATAGAGAGAACTTAAGATATTTCTGATTAAAGTACATATGCTACTCCTAATTCACGTGAAAAGGCTGATTTTAATTAGTATCTCCTTGCACCTTTTGCTTGTTTATGAGAATATGTATCCTGTTTCCTTTGCCTGTAAAATAATTCTGTTCCTTTTGTGGCAGCAATATGTTCATTAATCTTCACTGCTTTTTACAGTTTGGTTGCTGATGTTGTGGTGTTCAACTCTGCTTTTAATATGGAATCCTTTCTTAAATCCATTGGAAAATTTATGAAGCTGATTCCTGACCACAGACCTAAGGATCTGGAAAAAATAATCAGACCGAAGTGCCAAGTTCTTTATTTTCCAGTCAGGTTTCCTGATGTGAGCAGGTCAGTACATTTTCCACGTCATAAATTGCCTCCAGCTTGTCAAAACTCTGTATTTATGGTGACGTTCTAACTAATCAGCTAAAGCATCGTTAATGAATGAGTTTGATAATATGCAAAACCCCCTAATTGATAAATGTATTTCAATAATCAGAGGCTATCGAGGCAGCCGAGCCTGTCCTCAGTGCCTGTCGTGCAAACTTGCATCGTTCAGGATGAGTGATTTCCCACTTGTTTCAGTGATTTCCCACTTGTTTTTGTGATTTCCCACTTGTTTTTGTGATTTCCCACTTGTTTCAGTGATTTCCCACTTGTTTCAGCCTTCCAGGAGCTGCCTGCTCCTCGACTCTGTGCGTGTTTGTGCAGGGGAGGTCAAGGAGGAGACACAAATGCTGGAGAACAGTGAAAGTGATAGGCCTGCAGCCAAGGAGCTGCTTTATCACCTCCTCCCTCCCCTACCTCTTTTATGGCTTTCCAGGTAGGCAGAGGCATTCCTGTGGCAGGGAGCAGACTTGCAGATGTTGGCATTTGCTGCAGCAGGAGTTGCTCTTTGCTCCTCCTCGGTTACTCTGAAGGACGTTTTTTATTGCCCTCTTTTCAGAGCCCGTCTTGAAATTAGCAGTGGGTTATGTGGCTCAAAGGGAACATTCACAGGATCCTTCTCACTTTTGATTAAACCTGGCACAATTGTTTTTCCTGTTATAAGGGACTCTCCTCCCACCGAACAGGAACTTTGCTTCAGTGGGACCGGCACTAAATAGAGTGTGATTCTGCAATTTGATTATACTCTTAAAACCAACTCCATGCTGGGTACATTTTTTTGCTGAAATAAGGATGGGAAGCACTGCAGTGACTTTGCGAGAGCCCGCCTTTTGATCTGATAATAAGTTCTGGCCACATTTGAGATCTTTGTCCCTGACCAGCCTGTACTTAGAGTTGTTTCAAAGGCTAAATATACATGTGTGGTAGTTTGAGGTAGAGAAATTTTTAGTGCAGGAGCTGAGGTCATGCACTCGCTGATGTACTCAAACTGCAAAGTTTGAGTTTCAGTGCCTTGGAAAACTTCGTATTCTAAAATACAGAATCAAATCATTTAGAAATCAATGCCTAAAGTTAAATCTTTAAACCCCTATATTTGACAAGAGGGTTAAAATCCTCCAGTGTTTCTTAGGGACTTGGCTGCCTGGATGGCAGCATAGTTCAGTACCTGTATGTCTTTGAGGATCTGCTGTTCCCTCTTAGAGCCCAGGGCTTTTGAGCGCAGGGAGTGCTGTGGGTGCTCAGCATATTTGACGTGGAGCCAGTTCCAGAGGCGCTCGTGGTTTTGGCATACCTTAGGAACCATGTGGCCCAGACCTAGTTTCGGAGATGAAGTTACGATAACCCTGTCTCATATATTACATCAGCTCTTTTGGACTTGTCAGCCCTGGCAGATGGGGTCAGACAAGATCTGACAAATTAGGCTGAAGTCATCATACGCGCAGCGCTCGTTTGTCCGAAGCAGGAGGTGATTAGGTGGGTAAAATCATTAACTTGCTACCCAAACTGGTACAGTAGGAAGATCTCACAGCTCACTGTGTGCTCTTTGAGAGTCCTGCTCTCATAAATCCCATCTCACAAGGCAGGACACCTTTCCCGTTTTTATTGTGGTCGCTGCACTTGAAATTATATCAAAAACCTCTTCTCAACGGTGATGGGCAAAATTAAGATGTTCATAAACAACTGTGTGACAGTAAAACTTTCACAGCAGAGTAATTAGAAACAAAGATTAATGTCAGCTCTATTATATCTAATATATATTTTATTCAACAGCTAATTCTAGATGTAAGATCTGGGATGTTTAGACAAAGTCCAATATCAAGACAGGGAAAAAAGCAGAAGAAAGGGCTACTTCTTCCTGACTCTGAAATTCTTTGGGTTTTGACCTTCAGCTGCAGCCAATATTTGCTATTTCTTTACGTTTTGCATAAAGTTGAATGCACCTGTGGCAATTCAAAGCTGGTTTTTAAATTCAGACTGTATTAGTATAGTGACTGAATGGAGATTGAGGAGAAAAAGGTTAAGAAAAATTGTGGCCAAGCTAAAATTTATAAAGCAAGCTCTTAGCCCAGAGTGTTTTTCAAGTTATTTTCAAATGGTAATTTGCTTTATCCAAACCAAACTCATACAGTGTAAGTAAGTGATTATTTGCATGACTGACAATCATTTCAGTGCCTGCAGTCTTTTTTAAATGCATAATTTTGCTGAGATGTTGGGAAAATATTTAAAAATTCTGAAGGCAAAATAACCAGGGTGGGTTTTTTATTTTTTTATTTTGACCTCTTTCATTTTGCATGTGAATGTCTCAGGGTGTGTTTGTGTCTGGAACATAATCTACATTTGGATTGGGGAGAGAGAGGTGATCTGAGAAATCATCCTCACGCATGTGATGGGGAGCTTTTTAAGATTATTTTAGATTAATATTGCAGTTGTAGGGCAAAATAAAATATATCTGACCCTTGATCAAAACGAATGTAATGAAGGATCATGTCACAGGAGTTAATCCTGTAAAATATCTACCTTTTAATATAATTACTGTAGGTGATGGGCACAAACAGCACAAGCAGCATAGTAAATGATCACTTAAGAGGCGAGGTATAATGATGAAGGATATCCTAGGAAACACTTGTGGATACTCTTAGAGGCACCACTATAATTTGTAATGTGTATTTAAATATTTCAAATGGGCCTCTAACCACTGCTTTTCTGCTTCTGAGGGGAAGTTGTTGATGCTTTTTTATAAAGAATCTTTTTTTTTAAATAAATGTTTGTCATTAGGACCCGTGTTGGTGTTCCCAGAGCAAACTCACCAGACTGTGGTCCTTATCTGACAATGAGAAGAGATGAAAGGATTTGAGGATTTGACAGAATAAGATATTTACTGACCTAATCCTCCTGTTTTCTGGTTCTGACAATGACTGGCTTCCATATTATATCCTGGGGTGCCAAGACTACTCCTTATATACCCACCCCATATGATTCCTGACTTGAATTCTGCTCTTTGTACGTGCTGGTGAAGTATGTGATGTGGGAACACATATCAGAGTGCTTCTAAACTTGGAGACAAAGCACCCCTCTGAGATCAGGCTGTCCCTTCACAGTGCACTGCTATTGCAAGGGATGGAGAGCAGTGCCTGATCTTCTGCCATATGTGCTGTGTATCAGACTGGGGTTTTATAGCACAGAGTTAAATACATGGTAATTCACACTTATGTGGCCATTGACTTAATTTTAGTATATTTTCTATTGTAACATAAATAAAATCCATTTTTGTTTTTCGCTGTACAATCAATAGAGTCTATTTTGATCTAATCTTTTTCCACTTGTGCACTGTAAAATGATGCTCAGGGAAGAAATTCCCTTTTGACTGATGTTCTCTACATGCCAGCAGAGCCCTCTGGAAAACTTCTGCAAGGTCTTTGTTGGTATTTGGATATCCGCTGGACCATTATCCTGGTCTAGTAGAAGGTATCTCATCCTGTGGCAGAACTAGATGATCTTTAAAGTCCCTTCCAGCCCAAACCATTCCATGATTCTATGATTTTATACAAATTCTCTCATCCTATCTGTGCCCACATTGTCAGTGGTAGTTTGCAAAGCAGGGTCAGATTAGGTACTCCTTGGAATTCATTCCAATGAAAATTTTAATTTAGATTTTGGTTATTATTACTGTTCCTCTGATTGTAGTATATCTTTATTGTTATCACACTGTGGTAGGAAGGCAAGATGTTTTTATAAGCAAGAATGAAGTAACGTTCCTAAGAGCTCAAAATTCAGATTGGACTGAGGTGGAATAATATAAAAGAAATATGAGAGTATGAGGATTACTCTCATGAGGAG
The DNA here is from genome assembly GCA_013398955.1 of Callaeas wilsoni. Lineage (NCBI taxonomy): Eukaryota > Metazoa > Chordata > Aves > Passeriformes > Callaeidae > Callaeas > Callaeas wilsoni. Next base: position 93,277 of record VWPU01005014.1, read on the forward strand.
CAGAAAATAAAAACAGCTTTTTTTTAAGTGGAACTTGTTAGTGAGTATCTTGTACTATCTGCATTACACATTTTGAAGTAGACTTAAAATTTTAGACTTGTTTCTTCATTTGCTTTTATAACTTAGTACAGTTAACAGGACATTTTCAACCGTTTGGGCTTATATTTTTTAGTTATAGTGTGAGCGAGGCAGAATTTACCAATTTAAGAGTATTTTAGGGCCAGTCAGGGGAGTTTCTGAGTGAAGCAGAAGTTTTTGAAAGACACTGACAATATCTGTTGGGCTGAAACATGACTGTCATATATGGGAGAGTCTGTTTTGGGGAAATAAAAAAAAAAATAAATCAATTGCATCGCTTGGATCAGGTTTGCAAGGTTGAACTTAAGTGGGAAAAATACAGATGTCAATGAGCAAGGAGAGATTGAATTCACAGGAGCCCAAAGCTATGGATGGGCACTGGGGATGTGTCTGTGTTGCAGGAAAAGATGCTCAGCAGCGGTACCCACGTGAGCTGTAGGGAACTGCCTTGCATGTGGGAAGCAGCAGATAGCTCAGAAGAGCAGTTTTTGGCTAATTAGCCTTCCAGTGAAATAGCATGTGTTAGCTTAGGTGGAGTGCTAACGGCAGTGCCTCTGGTGCTGGGGGTACCTCCTGCCTTTGGTGGTGGCTCGGGCACCTCCGTGGTGCACTGTGCCCTCTGCGGTGGCACAGCCTCACTGCCACCACCGTTCATGGGTCATTAGCATAATTAGAGAGTGCCAATAGACTGCTCCTACCTTGGGGCTTGCTGCTGGAGAGCTGGGGGATGGAGATTGCTCCCCAGAATGTCTTTCCTCCTCACCTGCCACAAGCGGGATTTGAGGATCGGTGTTGGCACGACGAGAGTTACACAACGAGCACGAGGGATGCTCTCAGGATCTGGGACACAGCCCCAGTGTACTGTACACAGTACTTCCAATACTGTGGGCACAGTATTGGAAGGAAAGTGCAGTGTGGGTTTAAAAGGGGCATAAAATGGAGTCTTTCCATGGTGGAGCTGTTGGCAGCGGGGTAGTTCCTCCTGCCCCGCTGGGATTAGTGCTAACTGCGGTAGCTACACCTGCGGTGGGGGCTTAGGTGGTTCAGTGAAGGACACCTGCATTTTCAGTGGTGTTTTCTCAAATGATGCTTCCTGCACACGCTCAGCCTGTGCTGCCTTGGGTGATGTAGGAGTTTCCATTCTCCCTCTGGATCATGGAAGAGCTGTTACCCCAGCCTCGTCTTCCAGGCAGAACATGCCAGTTTTATCCCCAAAATATTTATGCCCAGACCACGCCAGCAGCATCAGAATGAAAACTCCCTCCTAGAGAAGGGCCTGGCTGAGGAGTCTACTGGGATGTATTCATTCTGCAAAACTTGCTAAAAAGTAATTTCTTTTTATCTATTCAGGGACAAAAATAGTTTTACTGACTCTCTTTTATCTGTCGTATAGGTATTCCTCTAAACGCTATCATAATAACCATTTAGGCTCACAATAGCTCACAAGGATACTTAAGCAGAATTCTCTGTGCAACCCACTTTTTTATTATGTTGGGTACTGCTCATGTTGCATACAACACATTCCCATAAAACTTGCTTTTTGTATTTACAGAGAAATTTCTCTGGAGAGTTAAGGTCTTGTAAAACATTCTTGTTCTACAGCGTGAACGAATTATCATACTCTGGGGAATTAAAAGTGAAGTGTACTGAAGAAAAGAATTTTTTCATTAAAATGCAGTTTATATTGATAAAACAGATTACTAGCATTTGATGAAATGTGAAACTTGGATCTACCCATATCGCTAAATCACCAGTAGGTTTATTTTGGCAAGAAGAATAGTATGTAATGTATATCAGGACCAATCATTACACAGTACCTGTTAGTTTTGTATTAGATTAAATTGTCTTTCACTAAAGTACTTGGAAAAAACCCCTACTATATCTGTATCTTGAAGTAGCAGAATGTGGTAACCAAGAATATTAGAAAATAAAAGCTGTCGTGTTATCAGTTTTGGCACAGTCATTTATCAATCAGTATTTTAAACATTGACAAGTGGTAATTTAATAGGGAATGACCCTGTTGGCAGGAAGTTCTAATGACAGATGATGCAAACTCATTTATCACTATGGGGCTGTGCTGGCTTCTTACCTTTCTCAGTATCACAGCTCATATTTTCCAAGTCTGGGATGTGAGAAGCCACAAAGGGCAAAACCTGTGGCACTGAGCCTATAACCACTCCCATCTAATCTGATTAACCCCTTAGCTGCAAATTTCTCTGCTGCAGAGCTGGTAAGAGCTACAACTTCACACACTGATTTAAATGCCATTTGCTTTTTAGGGAGGGTTTTCCATAATACTTTCCCATAGGCACTTTTTCAGAAATATTCAAGTTGTGTCACTTTGAATACAAAGTTGAGACGTGCTGGTGCTTGGCTTTCAAAAAACAAACCACATCCTAATAATTAATAGCACAGTTCATTAGCAGGCATTAAAAATATTGCATGCAATGCCCTATACAATGGACAGCTATTATTATTATTATCATTACTACTCGAGGAGGAAATTGATGCATTCAGAGGTTTAATTGATTCGTGCATATTCATGTGGGAAGTCAGTGGTAGAGTCACGACTGGACTGGATTATTATGCACTTCCATGCATAATAATTCCTCTGCAACTTGGGAGGAGAATAGCCTACCTTGCTGTAATAAATGGGGGCATTTGGAGTTGGGGGATGTCATGGGAGAAGGGATGAAAATGACACCTTCATCAGCAACTGGTATGGATGGTGCTCCTCAGTCTTCTGGGATTCCATCTGTAATACAGTCATTCAAGTGTACTTACTCTGAATGAAAGCAATAATATGTTTTTACTTTACTTTCCACACTAGTAAAAGTTTTGATCGATTTAATATGATTTTATGTTACCTTTTCTAAAGAATAATAAACACGAGCCCTTGCTGGGGCTTTCTTCACCTTCCTACCTCAGTTCTCTGTCTGTTTCTTTTCTTCTCCTTTCAGAACAGAGTCTTTCTCTCGAGTGCCGGGATTGGGTTAAATATTAGTCCTGTTCAGGATGGTTCAGACATGAAATACTTTCAGAGTTTGCATCAAATTGTTGTCATAAGAATCAGTGAATTTTAAATTTAATTGGTTAAAATTGTCACAGCAGACTTAAAATAAAACTATGGGTTTGTTTTTTTCTTTTATTCAAAATGGAAAAAGGCTGTTGCTTAATGGAAGGATCCTGCACAGTACTCAATACCCTCATTTTACCTGCAGTCAGGGGGAACTGAGGGCTTTTGGTGGGAATAAAACACTAAGAGGGGTGGAAAAAGGTGGCACAAAACTAACTCTGGGTATTGAGTGGGGTGGCTGTGTCCAGGTCCCTTTCAATCCATAGGAACTTAAATCATTTGCATGTGTGAAAGATGGTTTTTATAGACAAGGCTGTCCCTGCTGGATTTTGCATTTCAAAATACTGCCCTTCAACGTTTGAACAATTCCATATTTTTTTATTATGAAATTCATGAATATTGCATGGATGTGAAGGTGGAATTTTTTTTTTTTCCTTTAAAGGGATTTCATGCTTACAGGATTGTAACAGAGAAGGAGGAAGTCATGTTAGGCATCTTATTTCTTAGTTGCTACATGAGGCAGTGACAGAACCTTATTGTTTAAATATTCTGAGCACTTGTAATATAACATAAAAGAAAAAGGTAACGTGCTAAAAATTGCAGAAAATATAAAGAATAGAAGGGGAAATCTGAGTTTTTTAGAGATTCTTCACTAAGAATACAAAATGTCAGGAATCAGTTTTGGAAGGATGAAAGATTCTCTGTTCCCAGTTGTAAGGGAATGGCAGTACCTTTAGAAAAAGCCATATTTCATCTTGAAGGCAGTATTAGTTTGGGGAGAAAAAACCTAAACCAACCAAAACCCAAACAAGCAGCACCTTTAAAAGAGTGGTGGAATAGATTGCCTTGCAAATTGTTGTTATACGTGAGACTGAAGCTTTATGTGTGTTGGATCTGCTTCAAGCACTGTTGTGTGCAAGATTGCAGACAACCCATTCTGATTACAGTCAGAGGTACCGTCAGATGGAAGTGTCAGTGGGGTAGATATGAAGATGTTCTATAGGAATTTTAGAGAATAGAGAATAAGGGAACAAAATTGCACGATGGAATACATAAAATCACATATTGAAGAGGAAACTTGAAGCGTAGCTCTCCAGTCCTATGGAGATGACCTTTATGTAACGTGTAAGAACAACTTAATGCAGATGTTTTATTTATACATAACCAAATGGGATGAAGTTAAATGATTTTTAATTTTGCCAAATCACAGATAATTTCTTTGTTGTGCAAGGACTGTTTTAATCTAGTTAGTTTTTCTTTCTTTCTTTTTTTTTTTTTTTTTTGCTTTTGCATTTGCAAATACTTAATATTTTATATTTTGGACATTCCCCCTGCTCAGTTGTGACTCCCAGATGAAATAATCCTCCTCTTCTTCCCTTTAAATAATTCAGATAGCATACATTTAAAAATATGAAAATCCCAACATAAACGTGCCAGAAGTGCTTTTAAGGTAGGAGGTTGTTCTGCTTTACTATGGAAAAGATGCATCTCTAAATGGTAATGAGGGTTCATCAGTTCTGGGCTTACAGACACCAAGTCATAGAGATGCTTTGTGGAAGAGCTGTGGGACATCCAAGTCCAGGACTGTTTTCCCAGCCTCTTATCTTAGAATGGTTTGGGTTGGAAGGAGCCTTAAAGATCATCTTGTTCCACCCCTGCCATGGGCAGGGACACCTTCCACTATCCCAGGGTGCTCCAAGCCCCATCCAGCCTGGCCTTGGACACTTCCAGGGATCCAGGGGCAGCCACAGCTTCTCTGGGCACCCTGTGCCAGAGCCTCCCCCTCCTACAGGGAAGAATTTCTTCCCAATATCCCATCTACCCCTGCCCTCTGGCAGTGGGAAGCCATTCTCCCTATTCTGTGACTCCATGCCCTTGTCCAAAGTCCCTCTCCAGTTCTCTTAGAGCCCCTTTAAGCACTTTAAGGGGCTCTGAGTTCTCCCTGGAGCCTTCTCTTCTCCAGGCTGAACACCCCCAGCTTTTTCAGTCTGTCCATACCATAGCAGAGGGCTCCAGCCTTGAAGCATCTTCGTGGCTTCCTCTGGACTTGTTCCAACAGGTCCATGTTTTCCTCAAGTATGTAGAAAAAAAGATCTTTGGATTAGATTAACTTTCTTAGCAGTGGGGGGTTTTGTGCTGAGAAATCCGTATTTGCAGCAGAGTAGTTTTGGGTATTATGAAACAAGATACCATTATGTTCAGTCTGTTTTTCACACAATGTTACAGGCAGTAACAACAGCCAGGAAGAAGGAATTAGATATTAAGTTGAATCATCCGGTCTGTGGTAAATTTTAGGGTGTATTCCTCATAAAATGGTGCCATTTTCCTTTAAGATGACTCCTCAGTAGTGCTCAGGTCAGGCTTGCAGGGAGCTGGACTGTCCATTGTGACCTGCTGTATGTATTTCTTGCCCCCACACAACCCTGGGACTCATCATCAGGCCACATCCTCTCTATTTTCATTAGTGCCCAACCAGCCATCAGAGTAATGGTCATAGAATCATGGGAAGGCTTGGGCTGGAAGGGACTTAGAGATCATCTGTTAATGGTGTGTGATGTCTCACCACCCTGCCAGAATCCTCATCTTTCCGCTTGTGCTTCCTCATCACCTCCTTTTGCCTGGAAGCCACAGGTCTCTTAGTTCTGGTTCTGCAGCAGTTGAAGAGACTCAGATATGATTTCTCCAGGATGAGTTTGGTTTTAGGTGTTTTCCCCTCTCTGTGGCAGAATGCTCATTGTGGATGCTCTGCAACAGGATTACATCTTCAATTCTATGACTTTGCCTCTCAAAAAACCACCAAGCTATTCACAGCCATGTTCTGCTTTGAACCCTTAAGCACTTTCCATCTGCAGCTGATGGTTCTCACAGGTGTTAAATAGAGAACAGGCAGATCTTCCTTCCCTTGGTCACTTTGATGTGCTAAAAGGTGGACCAGTCTATGTGGCTGTACGGGTATTGCCACAAATGTGCTGATGTTTAGTGTAGCTAAATATCTGCACTGTACCAAATATATATATATATAATTTTTTTTAAGTGTATTTGAATCCCATACCCCATAGAAAATATATTTTAAATATACAGATTGATGTCTCTCTCTAAAGCACTGAAAAAAAAAATGTATGTTTTTCTGGTCACCCGTGCTCAAGAAAGATTAATTTAAACTGTGAAACAGGTGTAGAGAATTGCTGCTAGGATGATTAGGAGAATCTGTATTATGAGAGCAGATTAAAAGAGTATGGTTCACTTGTCCTAGCAAAATAAAGGTTGAGAAGGGGATATATGTTAATCTTTATAAATACAGTCAGAGGATAAATGCCATGAAAGAGGAGGAATTATTTAAGTTTCAGGATAATCCTTACAACATCCACTAGGTATAAATTGGTCATTATTAAATGACTGAGACTGGAAGTAAAAAAATGGGTGTGGAGGGTGGTTGCTTGGTTTGGTTTTTTTTATTATTTTCTGGAGAAACAGTTGTGAAATGACTGTTGAAACACTATTGAAATGCAAGTTTGATGAATTCATAGAATGGTTGGTTAAATAATATAGGAGTAGTGCCAGGCAGCTGCAGACTTTTGCTGCGATGATACCCCAAAATGAAGGTGAAAAAAGATGGATGATGAGTTGGTCACATACTGACTTCAGTCTTGAGATCTGAACTGGTCCCTGAAGGAGATCCCGAGTTTCCAGCATCTATAGAAGACACAACAGCCCAATCTGTTCTGTGTTCTGCACAGTGTTTATCTTGTAGATCGTTAATCACGTGTTTCATAAATGAGCAGTGTCCTGCAAGGTACGTCCAGCTCGTCTGTTCAACCTCTGACTGCCTTTGGGATGGGCTGAATTTTTATTAGTCGGATTCATAATGACCGTTGTGGGAAGGGAAAAAAAATGAGGGGAATGTTTTTGTCTGACTGTACTGGGTTCATCTGGACATTTTAGTGCTTTTGAAGAAAACCACATCATGGCCAGTGCCTTTTGTCCCTTCTCTTCTCTGCCTTCACAACAAGGAAGTTTTTCAGGCATCACTCTTAGAATCATAAAATCCTGGAATGGTTTGCCTTGAAAGAGGCCTTAAAGACCATCTGGTTCCAACCCCCCTGCCATGGGCGGGGACACCTTCCACTAGACCACGTTTCTCCAAGCCCCATCCAACCTGGTCTGGAACTCTTCATGCGATGGGACGTCAACAAGTTCATGGATGTTGTTTTTTGGAAGCCCGGGCATCCCTCAGAAGACAAGTAGAAGTGATGCCAAAGGGTTGACAACCACAGGGATTTGGGAAAGCATTAGGTGAGATGTGCCTCAACAAAAACTGTCTTCAGGCCAAATGTTTGTGTCTTGTGGCTCTCTAAGCATCCTTCTCCATTTTGCCTCAGTTTACTTTTGCTCACTGAAGCATTTGGATAAAATTATTCCACTGAGCTCATTGGAGTCAGAATGAGTTTATTTTAACTTTCTTATTTCGATGAGTCTGTAGGGCTCTTTCACTTTCATCCTTGTGTAGAGTAGTTTTAATACTAAAACTGCCTCAATCTGTGCTAGAAGCAAACAGAGGACAGGAAGAACTTTTTATGCAGTAATTCCTTTCAGTGACTGAAATTTTATCTGTCCTTCCTCAAACTTCATTGCACGTCTTTTGGATTCAGAGTTCACTTGTGTTATCTGCCATCTGAGTTTGAATTACCCATCTTGAATGATGTGACTATATATGGAAAAGAGAGGATTTGACCCTTTTTGGGTGCCTAAACTGTTGTCTTTTTGTTGCCAATAAATGGAGGGATCTGCTGACAGTTCCTGGTAAATGAGTCACGATAAAAAATTTAAAAAATATATATTTAGAAATATTAAAAGGTAAAAAAAATCTTTTTTTTTTGTTTTCTGGTGAGACTTTGTGTGAGATCTATAAAGTCTCCTGATATCAGGACATATTTATGATAGTAAACCAGTATCTCTCTGGTGCTGGAAGCAGCTGAGCTCTTTTCAGCGGTACCCAATGCTGGACTTGTCAGCACATCTATATGTTGGCGACTTATTATTCCGTGAGCATCACTTCATTTGGGCTGGCAATAAGTCCTGTTCAGTCATTGTGCTGCAGAGGAATGTTTAAAGCTGCGATGTGCATTGGAGTCTGTTTGTTTGCAGCAGCTGATTTGCCTAAGCTTTGATGCGCAGTCACTTTCTGACATTTGTGTATTTCAGCAGTGAACAATGTAAACTCATTTTCTGAGCACTTTGATTACTTGCACATAGCAGTGCCCATGGCATGTGACAGAGAAGAGCACTCTATCCACTAATCAGATAGATATGCTTCAAGCGTATTTACACAAAATAATGAAAACAGCTGTTAGATACCTTTAAACTTGAGTGTGTTTTGTTATTAATCTACTAGCCCGTACACATGACACTATAATTCTTCGCTCACTCAAGTTGCCTTTAATGACACAGTAATAAAACGGAGAGGGATGAAAGTAATGGAATTGTAGAATGTAATGCCTCAATTGTTCTACAGTGTCTTCCTTTTTGCCAAAATAAACCACAATTAGGTCCATATGGTGTTTTGAAGTTTTCAAGCAATGACCCTAATAAAAAGTAATGAATTTCTGACAAAAGAAAGCATGGTGCTCTTTTAAGCAGATATCTTTGCTATTGATCTAGTTATGATTGCAGACTGATATGCTAATAGAAGAAGAAAGGTTCAACGTGCCTGGTACAAGTACTTTCATTTGTGGTTTATTTTATTCTTATGAAATTCAGATTGAAAAGGTAGAAACATGTTGTAATCCATCAGTTATGACTCCCTTTTAAAAGACCTACTATAAAGAAAACAAATGGATTTTCCTTGAGGAAAAAATGGAGAGCATTTGTTAACTTGGAATTCCTAAAGTGAATGCTAACTAGGAGGATGCCTCGCGATGATGAAGATGCTTTGTTTGGATATATGAAATTTGACTGGAGCACTTCGTTATCTTTGGAGGTCCAAGCTCTGGTATTTACTTTTCTCCCTTTTAACCTTTTTGTGGGGGAATTGGAATGATATTCCTGTTCACGTAGAAAATCAAAGTATCCACAGAGCAGTTGTCGGGTAAGTGGAGATACTCAAGCACAATGGCTCGGGAGGACGTGCAGCTCATTCTCCTGCAGAGCTGTGGGCAACCAATAAACAAGTTTGGTGTGTCAGCATTATTCCAGTGCAGTAACAGGGATGTCTGAAGTAGGGGTAGTGTAGTTGTAATAAAGGGAGAAGGAAGGTTCTGGAAGCAGATATGAGGAGAAGGAGAAAATAAATGGCTGATTTGATGAACCTTCTCTGCTAGAGGTTGTTGAGTGAGTGTTCATCCCACATACACACAGTCCTGAATTACTCAGTTGAAAAGCATCTGCTGGATAATGTGTGTTGTTGGCATTATTTTACTCCAAGAAGAGTAGCTGAGGCCTGTAGTCTTTCAATGTGAGACTGTTCAGAGCATCCTTCCAAGCCAATCCACCTTGTCTAACATTAATCACCACTAGCAACTGTCTTGGAGTGGCTCCTCTATGGTAAATTAGGAGTGCAGGTATTTATTGGGCTGATTTCTCTCTTGCATGTTCTCTGCCTATTGAGCTGCCTTTCAGACTTCCCACTCCAGTCTCAACTACTGAACCTTTGGACAATAACTGAATTTTGGCCTCAACAACCCGTGCCATTTTTCATTCATGTTTTGCTACCTTCTACATTGGTAATTTCTCCATTTCTTTATGCATCACGTACTTGTGGGTGGTTACTTTTTAAATTTTGGTATAAAAGAGTCTTGTTTATGGGTAGAACTTTGTTCTCCTCAAGGTTCTCCTTACTTTTATAAGCAGGGTAAGTGAGTTCATAGAGTCACAGAATGGTTTGGGTTGAAAGGCACTTAAAAGATCATCTAATTTCATCCCCCTGCCATGGGCAGGGACAACTTCCACTGGACCAAGTTGCTCAATTGCTTTTTATTCCACCACTTCTCTTTCTGAAAGTACTCTGGTTTAATTTCTTACATTCTTATGCTGGCTTCCTTGAGATGCAAATGATTAATTTGCTTTATTGCAATTATGCTTAATAGCATTTGGCTGATGCTTACGAACTGGGACCTGCCTTCTGGAGGAGGATGTATACTGCAGGAGAAATAATCTCACTTCAGATTATAAAATCTGGATTATTTATGTTACTTTGAATTCTAGTAATAGGAACACAAACTGAAAATCTCCACCTATCTTCCTGTAATTAAAATATTTTTGAATTATTTTTTAGTTGCCTCAATTTTTTACGTTAAAAGCTTTAAGAAATAGTCTTATGCTGTGAAATAGGGTCAAATTTTAGACCAACTTTAAATTATATTTTAAAAATCCATCCGGTTTGGTTAGCATAGGAATTGTTTAAAATGTGCCAGTTTCCATAGCCAGTTGTAGATGAGAATTGTTGGGCTTTTCACTCTCCCTGAGCAGGTTCTGCAATGGAATTGGATAGAAACTCTTAAAATTACCCCATATATAATAAATAATAAAAAACATGTTGAAATATTCTTAATATTGGAAAAAGCTCAGAAAAGGGTGTGAACCTTCAAATGCTTAACTAAGTCCTTTATTAATTAAAATATAAAGACCTACTTCTGCAAGGTTGTCCTCCCTTGAGAAATCTAAATACCATCAGGCGACTTTAGAATTTCTGGTTTATTTTTTATTCAACTCAGTCAAAATTATTTGAGATTCTGAGGTGTTTTAAAGGTCTTGGAATACCTGCAAAGGCTTCTATAAACTTTTGAAATTCAAAGTTTTTGGTTTGTGGTATCCCAAGTTTTGTCCATTAGTCTGGAACAGTGATCACTCTGACCACTGCTGACTGTCTTTTCATTTACTGGGTAAAAGTGCTCAAAATATTCTCAGTCCTATATTATTTATGCTTTCACTCGCATTATGATAATACCAGGTACATCCTGGTACTGTCCAACATGTGAAAATAATGCAGCCAGTATTTTAGAAGCATTTATTAGCAAAAAAATAATAAACCAATGTTTCTGATGTTTAGTAGAAGTGGTGGGCTTGGGCACATACGGACAGTTCTGTAGGTGACTACCACCTGGAGGTTTTCTGTCTGCCTGTGTGCTTGCAAGGCCAGCTCCGTAATGAACAGTCATTATTGCAGAGCTCTTAGTAGTAGGCCAAAATATTGCATTATAGATCTCATGTAAAGTTTTCAATCCTTCGTGCAAATCCCAAATGTTTCCTACTTTTCGACCTGCTTATATACATTTGGGTTTTTTTGAGGTGTACCCTGACTTTTATTTATATATTTATTTAATTTCTTCTGGTATTTTTGATACACTCAAGCTCCTGAAAGAGCAATGTCCATTGCTGTGGGATGATCAGAGATGGTGATTTTTAGCAGTAGATTGAGGGGACAAGTTTAAGGAAACATTCCTTGTTCTGTGTTTTTGGAAACGTAAGCTGGTAGTAGAGGTTACGTTCAGGGACTAGTACGGCAGCATTTGGGTAAATTGGGATATAAACAAACATCTGTTGCAGGAATGTAGAAATGACATCATAAAGAATGTATGCAAAAACTTAATTGAAAAAGAATGATGCAGAATTGCAGCATGACTTTAAGTCTGAATTGATTTTTGCCTTCAGAGTGAAAGTGGGATTTCTGTGCAACATTCCAATACTATAAAGTATTTAAAATGTAATGTCCTATTAACGTCCCTAAAATGTAGACTCTGGGTCACCCAATAAGAATAGTAGTTACAGTAATACAGTATATGTAATATGCAATTATCTTGACAATAGTTTTATTTTTTCAACAATTTTGTCATAAAAGAGCAGTAAGATACAATGAATTTGATTCATTTTGTGTGTGTGAATCATTTAATAGGCCATTACATCTACTATATTAGACTCCATTCTCCTTTCAGAGCTTTTCATTATAAGCCTGTCTTTAATGGAAAGAAGTTTAACCTTCCCTCCCAGATAGATTGAACCCCATAACAGTGTAAACATTCTCATTATAAAATAAAATCCCCTTCCCCAAGGGCAGCACTATAATTATGTTGCAGAGTGTTGTACAAATGTTTCTCTTAAAAAATGTTGTCTCATTCTTGTCCTCAAGTTTTTATCATTTTCATTTATGAAGGGAATCGATAACGTTTTAAAATCGTAATTTAATAAAATAAATATGATCTGATTATTTTTTAATTTTTTGAAGTTATTTTAATCAAGTTTGAGAAGAAGTCATCAGTAAAATTGCTGTTGATTTATAAATAGGATAATTAGAGGCTTTCCTCCTAAGTACTGTTCACTGGCATTGTGGCTGTTTTTATTGCCTAGTCAAACCTCTTCATTCAATTTTAAAATTGCCTTTTGAATGAACTGTGCTATGAGCTTGCCAAATAGTGTCACCATTAATACCTTACCTCCTCTATTTCATTGTCCAGTCTGTAAATGCACAATAAATTGTTTGATAAGGAGGTCAATGAGGTTGTAGTAGTTTTTAAGTGAATTATGGCCAAACGTTTCAGATTATGTCACACTCTTCTTGTAACACTGGGTGTAAAAGGTGGTGATACACTATGTGGGAGATCATTTGATGGTGTTGCTCCAGGACTAGACACAAATCAAGAAGAGCAGGTTCTCTACTGCTCTCTATGTAGGGAATAGATTAAAAAAATGCACCTTATTAATCCAATTTACAATTCTGTAGTGTGTCCCTTAGTCCAATTAAGAAAGCTCTCAGCAGCAGGTGCACAACACAAGGATGGATTAGGACAAAGATGTTTGCAGGCAGGAGACTGTTTCACTGCTTTGGTTGTTGAAAAGCTGCCGTAGCATTCCTGGGAGGTCTTAAGGCATCTCTAACCAGCATTTTGGATTTTTATATCTCATATCTCATCAGGAATTTGGTGGAAATTGGGTTTTATGAGGAGTGGCTCAGAGAGCTGGCGGTGCTCAGCCTGGAGGAAAGGAGGCTCAAGGGAGACTTTGTCGCTCTCTACAACTCCCTGACAGGAGGGTGAAGCCAGGTGAGGGTTGGGCTCTTCCCTCAGGTAATAAGTGACAGGATGAGAGGAAACAGAATCAAGTTGCATCAAGGAAGGTTTGGGTGGGATATTAGGAAAAATCTCTTCACCAAAAGGGCTGTCCAGCCCTGGCACAGCTGCCCAGGGCAGTGGTGGAGTCATCATCCCTGGAGGGATTTGAAGGCCATGTGGGCCATGGGTGGCTTTGGCATTGCTGGGGGAATAGTTGGGCTCGATGATCATAGAGGGCTTTTCCGACCTAAATGATTCAGTGATTCCGTGATTCTGTAACTGGTTCTGGAGAATCGTGCCAGATTGGTGTCACCATTCCAGCAGTTCCCTGTGCTGGTGTGTCACCTTCACCCAACCCCGCTGTGCCTCGGGAGCTGCTCCGTGCCCAGGCTGCGACTCCCACCCAGGCGCGTCCTCCCCCAGCGCGCGAGCGGTGCTCAAATAGAAACGTTAAAGGCGAAAGTAAGAAACTTTGTGCTTGTTGAGTCTAAAAGAAAGTCTGTTTGTGTGTGTCTCTCCCTTTGTAACAGAAGGAATGTTTCTTATGTTTCTGTCTTCAGACAGTTGGCACACATTTCATCTCAGCAGCTGCTTTCTCTTAAAGTGCAGTAGAGTGTAGGACTGTAGTGACACTAGCATTAATACTTCACATTCTGCTATCATATGCTGTCACTGTGAAATATGGATCTAGGTTACATGTGTTTGCAGACTTTGTACTGCTGAATTATGAAAGCTGACTCCGTTGGAGGATTGTGTTGTATTCAGAGACTGTGAACTGAACAATAAATGAATGCAGGCAGAGACTTGCAGTCATAAGCAGTATCCTCCTTTTTGGCCTAATTGAGACAATAGCTTTAAAATGCAGAATTGCCAAATAAAACTTCGCTGTTGACTTAGGTAAATATATTTAGCAGGCATTTAAATATGTCTCTTGTGGGCATCTTTTAGTTGTTATCCTGAACCTTGTTTAAATATTATTTTTAAATCCTGTCCTTCTGAATGAGATGAATTACTGAAGATGGATAAAGTGGATTACAAAAACTACTACTGCTGCATGCCAGAAGAAATTATTGGGAACAATTAGTTATTTTAGTTATCAAGACTTAGTGTGTACCCATAAATATAACTCTGCAATTCTTTTTACATGTCTGGATGCTGTATGAGGGGTGAGGAGCTGCACTTTATTTCTAAAGGTATAAAGTTAATACAGATGTAAATATCAGCCTAAAACATTAGGAATCATTGCACATGGGAACATGGGGGAACCAGTCCTGACCCTGCTGCTCACCTGAGGCTGGGCAGTATCTAAAGGGTAAGCAAAGCTGTGGGAAAGGAGAATATTGGAAATATTTTTAAATGAAAGCTCAGAATAAGGAGATATCTGGGAATCTGCAGGCAGATCTTAATACAGGCTCATGTACACAATTTTTGTGCTAGAAGTGTTAATCAGTGTATTGGTTAAACTTGGATTTCTTTGGTGCCTGAAGATCTGCCAGTATATGATTTTATTTCTTAAAATCAGGTATCCATAATTTCAGTGGTAGTGTCACTGATATGGCCATACACTGACAATTAAACTTGAGGTTGATTTTCCATGTACAACCACTGATGGTCAGGAATCAAACCCAGGTGCAGAAATCTGGCACATGTAACACCCTCCATTTATTTTCAGTTTTTACCTTTGAATATGAGCATGTACAAAGGAATGGAGTGAACAAACAAAACATATATATATATATATATACAGGTAGCATTAGGTTACATTGCTGATAAATGACCTTTGAACCTCCTCTCAGGGAGCTTCCAGTGTCAAAAAACCTATAATCAGCACCTTTACCATGAGTAGTCTGAAGCTCAGAATAATGTTAGAATGACTTTGGACAGTGTGGAAAACAAATGATTGATCTTACTGAACTTGCCTGTGTATTTTAGTGTTTTGCATGTGTGGGGTTTGCATCATCTACCCGCGGAATGCGATGTGAAGTGGTTGCTGTCACAGCTCTTCCCGTGTTAGTTTTGATGGTTCTTTTGTATCTGATTCTTAAGTGGGAAGGTGGGGCTGTATCCTCTCCCAGCCCTGCTGTTCCTGTGCTTCCCATAACAACCTTTCTATTGTCACCTCATCCCCTGACTCCTTTTGAATTGCATCCAGGTTCATGTTAAGTTTAAATGTGCTCAAGAATTGTCCTAGACTTGAAACCACACACTTCTAATTCTGCGCTTTAACAGGGCATTGTTCAGCTGGCTGGAGAGAGGTGAAACACATAAACAATTCTAACAACAGAATTTAACCTGTTAATGAGACATGCTGGAGGTAATATCTCCGTGCTCTCTCAGAGCCCCAGCTATGTGCGTAATAAATCATGAAGGTTTTTAGGTGCTCACTCATTTTTGAGGCAGCAGGCAGCTGTATCATCAGTCTTCTCTTCTTTGCCTGTCTTCTCATAGCCATCGAGGGTTTCTTATTCTGTAGAAACTTTGGTGTGCTGAGGTCTATTTTTTAATATAGGGGAAATAAAATGCTAATACCTTTAAAATTTTCAATCATCTACATCTATTTTCCTGCCAATGTGAAGATCATTTTCTTAACCTGACAGATCTGTGGCTTTTTCTTCTTCAAAAGAATGAGGATTAATATGTTGATGTTCTCATAAACAAGACCATTTTGTAGTTCATTGCTTTTATTCATCTTTCTAAAATATTCTTGTATTTGTCAAAATATTTCTGTGGCATGTGACAGAAGAAACATCAGTAGAAACAGGATGAACAGCATCATTTTTCTGAAGTTTTTGGTCTCTATTTGTAGAATATTGAGTAAATCTACTATTAAATGTATAGAAAACTCCCCTGGGGTGGATTATTGCACTGGTTAGAAGGCAGAGTTGATGTACTCCACCTCTAATTGATATGGTCTCATAGTTAAATTGCAGAGCTTTTAGAATAATGGTCATAGCAGCATTTACCAGCAAAACAAAATTGTCACTTTTCTGTGGGTCGATGGTGCAACAATCACGCCTAAGTTGTGCCTGCAAGGGGGAATGGCCTTAAGATGAAGGAGGCAGATTTTAGGTTTTAGGAAGGAATTCTAAGGGTGGAACGAGTTGAACTTTAATGTTCCTTCCAACCCTGACCATTTGGGGATTCTAAGTTACATTATTTATCAGGACTTTTCAGCAGGGAGCAGTTCCTTTGGTTTAATACACTTTAGTTGTGTAGTTCTGTGCATTTCATAGTATTAATTGGAGAAACCTCAAGAGCACCATGACAGCCTGAGACATTGCTCTGTCATCTACCTCCTGGTCAGCTGCTCCTCTACCAGAGTTCGTGTCGTGGCCTCTCTGTAGTCACCACCTTTACACCAGGGCAGCAGCGAGGATGCAGAGATGCTGCAGGTCATACAGAGTTCTTCTGGCTGAGGGAGGGGACAGATGAGGAGCTGAGTGAGATCGAAGGCTCTGGGGCTGTGGATGTCGATGTGTCCTCAGAGCTGCCCACATACTGCCACTAATAATTGCAGCGTATGCTACAAATACACCACGAGGCAGCAGTGTAAAGTTGAGACGTAGGAAGTAAGAGCTTGCCTTGTGATGGAAACCAAGAGGGCTGTTTGAACCAGCCTGTGGAAAGAGGTGGTTGTGGGTTTTCCTACCTTTGAGATATTCTGGCAGATGTACGCTGCTGCTGTCTACTTTCTAAAGTGCCTGATCTCTCCCAGGGTGCCAGACCCCCAGTATCTGACTGGGAGGTGCTGTTCTTTGTCAAGCCACGTAAATGTAAAGATCCTCAGTGCCTTTAATCGTCAGAAATATCCTCAGAGCTAATCTAGCATGCAGTTTTTCAGAGATTACTGTTTAATGCCCCAGAGACGTGATGAGCGAAGTTCTCAAGCCCCAGAGGACTGAGCTATGAAACCACATTTCTAAATAGATTACAAGTATTTGTCATCAGCTGGTTTCCTACGAAGGATTGAGCAGAAGTCCTTTACACGTGTGTGCTCATGCATGCCTGAGTGTGCACACACTCTTGAGCTGATAGGAACCTAGTGTGCTCAGTTTTTTTATTTACTAATCATCAAGATTTTCACATTTCAAGTGGGACCTATTTCTGAGGCTGTTTAAGCCAAAGACTGAATTTTTGAGACAGTCAGAATTTATTTTTTCCTCTCCCCCCTCATTAGGGGCTCATGGTCATGGGAGAAACTCCTCAAATGCATAGACTGTTGAGATAGTTCAAAAGAGTTGAGCCATAGTGTCTGAGACAGTACCAAAGTCGATTATTTAGGCAGATTTATCAGCAAAGTGGTTAAAAAGAAAGGAATCCCTCTGATATTCCCTTAATTCCTCTGTTACATCAATTCACAAGGCAGCAACACATGTATTTTGTGCCTTCCATAAGAATCCTAAATTTCTGTTAAGATCCCAACCACACAGAGACATTTTTCGACCCATGTTGGTGCTCCTACACCAGGATACTGCTCAGGTCAGTCTCAGAAGGGCAGTTGTGTTCTCCAAATGAAGATTTGTGTTGTGGGCACTGCTGTTTCCAGCAAGCATTTATTTTTTAAACTTTTTAAAATACAACCAGAAAATGGGCCATTTATAATGCAGACCTAAAGGCCCTTTCCAGCACAACTGGAGTGAGTCCATTAAGCACATGAAAGTGTTTTAACTATGACATGGATTCCTTAATCCTGAAAAATAAGCATCTGATTCTGACAGACACTCCATTTTATTGATGAAGCCAAATTGCCAAGTAGATGCAGCATTTGTGAGTTGCCTTAGTTGGGGAGCAAGTGTGCCATAAATCTTGTAACCAAAATAACAGTATAATATTGGGCTGAATACAGAGATTTTTCATTTTATATACAGCTCAGAGATCTTTCTTTCCTCACGACTACAATCTGTTCCCTGTGGGGTATTTGGGTGCAGAAGGCACAGAGATTGTTTCTGAATGGCTTCTTTGAGCAACCATACTCTGCAAACCAGATCTTCATCTGCCCTAAAGATCTGCAGTTCCCTGTAAGCCAGTTATAGAAATTTATATCACCTGAGAATCTGATTTCTTCTTCCAGCCATGAAATGCTATCCATAGACTTAAAAAATGGCAAATTTCTTCCTCAGTTTTTCCAATGCCGTGTGTAGGTGTCATCAATATCATCGGAATAATCAAGGACAATTTTTTCCCCTCTGTAATTTGAAATAAAAGCTGGTGAATGACAGGCATGCAGGGCAGTTTCAGAAGTAGGTTGAAACTTAACTTTGGTGAATGGCAAGTAGGACAAATGTGCAGTTATTATCTAGTTAATTAAATGGTTCATAAGAGTCAAAGTGTTTTAAATACATCATAAAATACAGGAGGTCAGAAACTTAAGAAACCTAGTAATTTAAATCAGTGTTGAATAATAGGTAAATGAGGGTCCTCTTTTAAGGCACTCAGTCAAAAAATCCTCCTTACAGTAGGATTGTACCTCAGATGTGAAAGGAGACTTGAAAAAGAGCCTGCAGAAAAAAAAATGCAATTTTTTTTTTCACACAAGGTCTGTGATTTCTGTTCCCCTGTGATGCATAAACGAAACTTGGAGAAAAGTTTTTTTGGTTTATGATACTCATTTCTTTTTCATATTTTCACTGCTTTTTTTAATCTTGAAGATTGTAAAATGTTTAGGCTATTCGCACCCAAACACACTCAGGGAAGACCGCTGTGAGTTAAAGCATGTTCATCTCCTACACTAGACTGTCAAGGGGTTATTGAGACAAAGAGGAAAATCTGTCATCTGACTTGTTCTTATTTATTCGCTGGACAAGATCAACACTGGTTAATAAGGCAAACCCAACGCAAACCTCAGCAAAGAGCAGCTCTGCACTCAGTTACTCAGTTTTCACATTCTTTTTCCTTGTGATAATGTGGTCATTTCACTCCAGCTCCCCAGTCACCATGCATCCTCCTAGGACAGACAAGACCTGAATTTCTAATGTGAAGAAGCATGGTCCAAGCATGCTCTACGTTAGAGACAATAAAAAAAAAAAGGCCCCTCAGTTGTTCTTTTGATTTGCTGTACACCTTTAACTTTTAGAAGAAAACTTTGACCTTTTACAGAGTAGAGTTTTAAAGATAAGCTGCGTGGAGGTGTTGCTTTTAGAGATTTAGATTATTTTCTTCGTAGCATTCCTGTTCCTCCATGAGATGTTGCTGTGTTTATTTTGATTTTCTTATACGTGTGATTTGCTTCTGGAGCTGCATTTGGAGGTGGAATGCCATTCTGTCGTTGTAGCAAGATGGTGTCTGAGTTTTCAAATATGTATGAAAACTGCTGTCTGTATCATCACAAGAAGGCTGTTTTATAACTGAGTGTATCAAAACTGATTGGGCAAAATTTCAGTGGTTAAATAAAAAATGACCAAGAGCAATGAGTTATTTATAGGTCTGGTTTAAATCAGAGCTCCATTTAAATAAATACAAATAGTGAAAAGGGTGAGAAAAGCAGCTAACGAGAAAAGTACTCTTGAATACACAGCAGTAAGATGTTTTTCAATGGTATAGGTTTGAAACTTAAAAGAAGCTCGTGTGTCTTCAGAGGGATTAAGTTTCACTACGCGTTGGCAGCGCTATTGTATTAGTGCAGTCGGCTACAACGAATTTATCCTGCAATGATACGTAATACAGAGAATCACCTTTTATCTCCCACTGAAAAAATAAGCTCCAGTGAAACATCAGCAGTTCTGTGAACTCTGCTGGCGTATTTGATGCCTCAGTGTTTGATTTCAAACTCAAAGAATAGATGGAGGTGTCTCGGCAGCGCTAACGTGGAACCTTCTTCGTGTTCAGCTGAGCGTGCATCTAGGCACTGTGTGACTCTGTTCTCCTGTGTTTGACTACATGGCAAAGGTCTTACTCATTCTGCTCCACGAGAACCAGCCAGCAGTGTGAACACACAATCTTTAGAGCCCAGAAAAGCCCTTCAGAGGTCAGTAGTCTCTGTGCGGCCAAGAGGCAGCTTGAGAACCTGCCTGGATCATTACGCTGGTTTTCATCCAGGCAGGACGGGCAGTGTGCAGTTGATTTAGGAAATGGCTCTTCCCAAGCCAGAGAGCCATGCAGCTGTGAGGTGAGGTGGCCACCACGGCAGGACACAGCTGTTGGGTGATTTTCCCTTTGGCTCAGACCCTGCTCAGTGGTCCCGTGTCCACTGATTCCAGAGCTGGGGCTGGAACTGCAGTTATGGGCATACAGTTAAATACTGGAGCATGCAGAGGCTCATGGTTAGACTGGGTGCAACTCTTTTCTTTGAGATCTTCACCTTCCCAGCTTCCATTGGCTCTCCACCAAAACCTATCCACAATTCCCAAATCCATTCTCATTTGTTGGAGTCGGGTCCAGCTACACCGCTGGCCATGTCTGCCATCCCATTCCCTTACTCCTGCTGCTCTTCTCTGTGGAAATCAATTTTGCTTTCCTCTTTGAAAAATACATCAAAAAATGGTGGAAAGTGGACACAGGTCCTTCGTGTTTGAGAGCTGTTGGAGGTAGAACTGCATATTGCAAGTTCCTTCCTGTTTCCAGTCCCTAATGTAAATCTTTGCCATTTTTGGTGAAAGCAGCTCTTTCATGAGTTCAAAGGAGGAGGAGCTGGTTGGGTTTTTTTAAGCCAGAACCACATGCTGAAAAATCTTTTGAGCATCTCTGACAGGTGAGTTTTATGGTGCTTTGTTAGTGTCTGTTAGATCAGGAGACATATAAATATGTTAGTCCTGCTTTTTACAGGAACCTAATGATAGGTATGGCTGTGTATTCCAAGATTTGCATCCCAAATGCAAGTTTGTAAGGTCTGTTATTACAAAAATATCGTGTGTCCATATCCCTTGTTAAAAATGCTAAAGTATTTTTAGTAGTTCATAAATATTTTGTGTTCATTAGGAGACCTGTGGCTTTTTAAAGAAGCTTTTCTGAACAGAGCTAAATTTCATATTCTCATTGTGGTAACAATATTAATGCAAAATATTTGGAGTAAAAAATATTTTAATAATACTTCATCTTAATCTTGTGAACTATTCTGGACGTAATTGTCAAACAAGGCAAAAAGAGAAACTAGTAAAAAAAAAAAGAAATTTGTAAAAACAAAAGAGACAAAAGGAGAAATTAGTAAAAACAACACTGAAAAGTTTTTTGAACTCTTTTCTAATTGTTGTATTTGATGAAGATGAATCTGTAAGGAGAGGGATTCTGTGGGGTTTTATACTCCAGTATCTCAGTATGACAGGAGGTGAATGCTGTCCTTTTTCACTAAGTGTATTTCCAAACATTTGGTAACTCCTGAGAATATGCAGGGAAAGCCGAGCTCTTTTATGAACTCAAATAAGCTGTAAAATTAAATATTACTTTTACCAGTATGATTATTTTCTTGACAGAGGAAATCAGTTACTTCAGTCTAAGGGTGTAGTTGGTCTAAATGGAAGAATTCAGATTTATTCCCACAAAGAGCAACAGATAGACTTTTCTTTGGGCAAATGGGAAGGAGCATCAACCTGTCTAAATCAGCAGTGTGGGGAAGGAAGGGGTGAAAAGCAGCTGCAAAAATGGGTCCTTTGGCAATTCTTAGCGAATATAGTGCATATCTGTAGAGAAACCCTCACTGGTAGAGTAACCTTTGGATGCAGATTGAAAAACTGGAACTTGTGGAGGAAAAAGGGTTAAAAAGGATGAATATCTTTGCACCTTAATGGGAGAACTATTTCTGTAATAGTATCAAAGATAAACCAGTGTATTATGAACACTAAATGATAAAGGGTGATAATATGCCATTCTTGAGACTTCTTGGCTCTTACCTAACACATCAGAAAGTGATTGTTGAATTTTAAATAGCCATACAAATGGATGACATAGAAATTTAACTTTGCTTTGACCTTATTCTAATTCACAAGATGACTGCAAAATGACTTTGTTACATCTGAATGTATGCTGGATGCTAAATCACTCCAGAGTATAAAATCTTTGTTTTGGCATAATGTTGATGCATAAACATTTGTACCCCATACTAACCCTATAAACATCACAATCCATCAGTACAATTACAAAAAAGATTGTTTGTTTTCACACTTAAAGCAGACATGAAATAGAGTGTCCTTAACTTAATCACCACCTTGATTTACCACATTTGCATATATTTGCATATTAATTGGACTACAGATTAAAATTGGTTTTGTAATTTTAATTAAGTGTCCACAAAGGTAAATGATTAGAACTGTTTAAAATACATTCTGACATAAATAGCAGTAAAAGCTTTTGTGATGATGTTTTTGTGGAATTACATTCAGAAAGTGGCCTTTTTATGATAGTAATTTTAATCTTAAATAGAATTATACAGTCAAACAGAACTGTGGATTCATAATCATTTTTTCAAGATTCATTTAATATTTTGCTGATTTGCAGCACTTGATGAAAATGTACTGTAGGTTTAGTTGATTGCAAAATTGGGCCTGTAGAGCTGATAAACTAAGGGTTTAAACCCTCAGTCTTTATATTCGCCTTACACATTTCAAATGTGTTATGTATCCATATGTAGACAAGGGCTGGGGTTTTTTTCAAGTTGAGAAATATAAAAGCTGTCAGTAATGGATGATCTATCGTGTGAAGATGTAATCACCTCCATGGCCCATCTTCCTTCAGCAGAGATGGTGAAGCATGGGAAGCGTTTCAAAGCCTTTTCCATAAATCACTGCAGGTAATAGAGGAATCATTCTTGGTGTTGTCAGGGGAGGATGAGCCTTAGAGGTAAAGCTGTGCTGTCAGGACTGCTCTGCTGGAGTCAGGGGGTGTTGATACCTGACCAATGATGTCAGCTGGACCAAAATGTCAGACTAAACTTAATAAAACCAGAGTATTTGTGGTTAGAAAGGCCCTAGGAACGGGGTTCTTAATGCACCTCTGAGCCTGCCTCTTCCTTTGGGGACCAATTCATGCTTTCTCCCGACGCCTACAGAGCACCAGTAAGGACAGGTTGTTAGCCTGGATTGCCAAGGTGAATTTTCCCGCCTAATGAATTGGTAAAAGGTTTTTTATTATATTCCATAACTTTTCTGTTGGTGAGCGGCAGGCATTCATTAGGCATTAGACCATCTTTTAGTTATAAATAAAATATCCAGCTTATGTTTTACAGTATTAGTTTACTGCCTGGTTTATGAGACAAAATAATAAAGTAGCTGTTGGTTTTGGTTTGGGAGCAGATTTGATGAGTGCAGCTTTAAAAGAAACAATATTTAACTTTAAAGTTAGTAGAATTTAGCAGTATAGCAACTTTGCCTATTTTCAAGAAAATAAAAGGTTGGTGAGAAGTCAGCAATGAATTTACATTAGGCTCTTTTCTAATTTTCTTCAGAGTTTTGGGCTGTTCTTAAGATTTACACTGTTCCTAATTTCATGTAGTTTATGTCCTGTGTTTGAACCCTGGCCATTTACTACCTTACTGTCTCCTCAGTGTACATTAGGGAAAAAGAAATTGAGAAACAGTATACTTGGGTCTCGTCATGCTTCACTGATTTGAAATAATTTTCCTGTTAATGGCGTATTTAATATTTAGTTCTCCTCCTATCCGTGGTAATGCTTTCAAGTGAGAGTAATAAAACTTTTGGAGCGTTCCTGTCTGGGAGACATGACATCGTTTTTTGTGTTGTATTTAAACTCCAGCCTAAGTAGGCAGAGTAAATTGCAAGTCAGATCCACTGAGCTAATAATATATCAGAAAACAGATTTCTTATCATGCTCTTACATAGAGTACAATTATTTCTCAATCTGATATTATTTAGAGTCTGTTAAATATTATTCCTGATGTGCTTTTAGATTTCTGTTTATGTAGTGACTAATTTCAGTGTCAAACTGGTTTAGGTTCCTCATCTTAGGAACATTGCAAAACTCATTTTAAAAGCCAGGTCCAAAGCTCAGTCAATGCATGAATTCCTTGTGTTAAGGCTCAAATTGGTATTAATTGAAGCTGTGGCCTGGGTGAGAACTGCTGGTAGATTAAATCTGGGGAAAGAGCTGTTATAATATTAGTTAAAAAAAAGCAAAAGAATGGAATAGTCACTGAATGAAGCATCGAGGAACAAACCTGCCAGACAAGTGCCGTTATGATTTTTCAAATGAGCATGTAAGCTCGATGTCTCGTTAGATTAAATTGTTATGGATGTCCATCCATCTGTGGAAAAGATGGTTATTTCTAGTTAGGGCATTGCCTTCCCTTCCTAATGCGCATCTCGCTAACACCAATCATCCCTGTGTCACCTGAGGATCAGAAAGCTGAAATGCACATCATCTGCAACTGTTTTGGGGATGTTGTTTGAAAGTTGAACCTCGCTTTCAATCCAGCTCCATTCCAACCATAATTGTATTATGGAAACTCAATCATCCCTGAATTCAGGGAGCCAGCTTTGAAGTGGCTGGTATCAATTTTTTTTTTTTTTTGAGATGTGCTTAAATTAAAAAAAAAAAAAATTTAAAGGCTTAAGCACTGTTGGTTTTTAATGAGACTTGAACATCTAAGCACTTAAGTCCATTGTGAAGCTGGAAATTAGGCTCTGAGGAGACTTGGTTCTTTGGAGTTCAGTTTAGACACCTGATCCCACATCATCCTTCTTAGAGAAGAAAAGCATTGGAAAATGTGTTTCTCTCAAGAGGCTGGTTTAAAAAGTAGATCTATTCCTAAAAAAAGCCAGGCTGGTTACTTGCTTGAGAAATCATCTTCTCTTTCTGCCTGTTCAACCCAGTAAAAACCAGATAGTTTGAAAACGTCTGTTTGATGGCCAGCACACCTTTCCCATCCAGGGAAGGAGCTGCTACCATGTTAAACTATTTCTTTCTCAATGCAGGCCAACAAATTTGATTCATCCTGTGTTTTCTCTCAGTTGTTTTAGACTATAATGCCCATTTGTCCCTCCTTTTTAAATAACTTTTCCAGCAGAAGTTTTTGCATTTTGGGTGTGGGGGCTGTCCTATCCACAGTTGTAAGCCAGGAAATGTCATTAAAAGAATCATAGAGACATTTAGTTTGGAAAAGTCTTCCAAGATCATCAAGTCCAGCCATTAACCGTAAGAAGATGGGAGCTACTTCAGTTCTCTTTCCACTGAAGAGCTGCATAACTTTGGGCAAAACTCTTCCCCTTCTTCGCTTACCCTACGGTTGAAATGGGGCTAATAAGGCTTATAATTTGTATGCTTAGTATGCAAATTGGCAAAGTAAAGCATGCTTAAAAAATGGCCGAGGAACTTGGAAAGCTATTTTTCCTATTAAATCTGAAAAAGAAGAAAGTTGCAAAACGTGGTCATCTAATTGCATCTTCACCAAGCGTGTGGTCTAAGTGCAAATGTGACTCCAGTGTATAATCCCTTCAGAAAGTCTATTTTGCCCCAAGAGGAATGGGAGCACACTCAGCAGACTGCAGGAGGATGGGATGCTTGCAGCATTTCTTTGCAGCATAATTGCAGCCTCAATGAAGCATGAATCCAGCCTAATTAACATAACTGGAACCACAGCAATCATGCTGCCATTCAATTTAGGTTTGGAACATTCCGGTGGAGTGTCACAGTTCTGCTGTTTATTGCTGAGACGCTGTGGAGAAGTGTCCACTTGCTTTCTTGCTGCTGTCTTGGCGAATTTTTATTATTTCAGGAGAACTAGGGAACTTCAGAAATGGAAGACCATTGGCTTGATGGTTCCATTACTGAATCTACAAATAACTCTATATAACTTCCTGTGAAAAGGTACTTAGACTGTTTAGTATATTGTAAAACTCAAGATAAAAGTACCAAATTTCCAAGTTAGACGCAGATTCTGAATTGTATTGGATAGCTAATGTCAAATAATTCTGGCAGTATTCTGAGTTAAGGGACTACATTCCCAGAATAGTAAAAATAGTATCTATTGCTCTTTGTAATCACTATACTGAAGAGAAACCTTTTATTAGGAAAAAAAGGGGTTTTTTTAATGTGTTGCTCTGTAAAAAATATGTTTTACTGTTGCTGTTGGTTGTGCTGTAGTAAAATCAGGAAGCCACAGAAGTAGATCAGGTGCCACTGGTCTTGGCATTTGGGCAAGATAACCACCTTTTTGGGACAGAGAAGCCAAGGGACTGCTGAAAATAGCAGGAGGTGCTAAGTTGGGACTGAAGATGGAGGGACAAGGAGGCTTCCTGCATCTCTTGGCCATTAGGTGATGGTCCTTAGTGCTGGCACCAAAGCCACATCTAACTGATGTCACAGCTTGGGTGGGTGAATCACAGAGCCATTTAGCTTGAAAAAGCCCTGTAAGATCATTGAGACCAAACGTGGTTTGGAAATTCCAGAAAAATACTCCAAGGTGGTTTTCTGTTTTGAGATTTCTTTGTTCTTGTTTGAGGATTCTTTGATTTGTTGCATTTTCCTTGGACGTAACTTCAGCCTTTTCCACTGATTCAGAAAATTCTGTATTCCTGTTGACTCCCAGACACCAAACTTCCAGTTTTTCATCTTTTTTTTTTTTTCCTTGATGAAGTTAACTCAGGAAGTGAATTCTTACACTTTCCACTCTAAGCATCTAAGTATAAATTTATCATTAGGGAACTCAAGGCCTCTTTTTGGGCTTGCTTATCTAGTTTTCTGCAAGTTGTAACTTAAAATTAACAGTTAATTATAATGAGAGGTACCTGATGTAGACTATACCCTCTAATTTTTCATTAATCTGTTTTTAACATCCTGTGTATAACTTAGCAGTCTGTAGAAAACACATTGTATTATTTATGAATAGGAAAGTGAAGAAATCTGACTTTCCACAGTGACTCTTCTTCACTCCAGCCTCTGAATAAATCCCACTGGCTGTGGGAGGCTCTGGGAAGTTCTCTGTCATAAATCTGGGTTTAGGTGTTGGTTAGCGATTCCCAGGAGGCTTCATACATGTTTTAGCTGAGACTCTCCAGTTAAACATTTGTTCAAGGTGGGGGTCAATCAAAGGGCTGGCTGCAGCCAAGGAGGAGCTGAAGGAAGTGCAGAGAATAGCTCAAGTGGTGGGTTCCTGGAAGAACTGAGTCTGTGATTCATCCCTTTGGAAGTGAAGGAGGAGAAAGCAGTGCCAGTTAAATATCACAAGGGGTTATGAGAAACATCCAAATGATGGGGAGAGATCGCGGTCTTTCAGCATCTTTATTCCCTGCAGCTGTGGTGTGTAAGCTCAGGAAGATGACTGAACATTGATACTTTCAGAATTCAATAGTCACGCTTGTTATTGAAGGCAGTTACTGAGAATTGACAGAAGAAACCATTTCTGAGGGGAGTTTCCAAGTAGAGATCATATTTCTAGTTTAGTGTGCAACAAACCTAGGATCTTTGAATGGTTGTCAGATCTGGGGGAAAGAGAGAATGACTTCTCTGTGGTAAAATATTGCAAAGGAAATAATCAGTCTCCTTCAGAACCAGTATTTTTTATTGTTTGTAGGTGCAAATTCAAAAGTGACTCAGATCAAATGTGTCAGAAGTAATTCGAGTGTTTGGTGTTTTAAATCTAATGGCAGTGTTTCCACAAAAACTCCTGGCTGCTTTTAAAACATTTATATATACTTTTCTGCCTTTTATACAAATTCATGAAATAAGGTCCTTGAAGACACTGAAAAATTTAAGCTGGTCATTCTTGCTGAAGTAAATTGATGAAAAAAATGTTAAGAAAATACATCTGTAGACAAATACAGCCCTTTCCTCTCTATGCTGTTTGAAGATGTGTTCAGGCTGTTTGAGTGCAAAATAATGGCAAATTTTCACCTTTGATATCTATCACTGTGTTACTACTCTGAGGTTATTTTTTTAATGAGTCAGTGCTAGGAAGTGAAGAAGTAAGTTAAGGAATATTTTAAGGACAGATATATAAGAAAGAAAAACCTGTCCAAAATTGTTCATGAAGACTTTGTTTTGTGTGCCTCACAGAGGGATCTTTAGTAGAGATGGAAAACAGAGAAAGCCATGGGTAAATGGGAAAAGAAATGATTGAAAACTAAAGGCATGGTGATGACCAGATGGAAAAAGAAGCTGAAATTCAGTTGTTTTGGGGATTGTGACCTACTGCAGTGACTGGTGAGCCCCTTTCAGCGAAGAAATTTTCCCAAATATCCAACGCAAACCTGACACCTGACACAACTCCTCTCATCCTTGCACTTTTTACTTGGGAGCAGAGCTTGGCCCCCACCTGGCTGCCCCCTCCTGTCAGAGAGTTGTGGAGAGCCACAAGGTTCCCCCGAGCCTCCTTTTCTCCAGGCTGAGCCTCTCCTGCCCCAGAAAAATGGGCTCTGAGACACGAACCCCGAAGCCTCTGGCTCCAGTCTCTGCTCCAAGCAATTTTCTGAGCATCCAAAGGAGCATAAACCCCGTTAAAAAAAAAAAACAAACCAACAACAAAACAGGACTTTGATTAATTTTAAGGTGATTGCCTCTTAAGAGACTCTGAAAATGGGTTTTCAATTAACAATCTAGTTTACATAAAAGGCACATATTGATGAACATAGTCCATGACTTTTTGCTCAGTCCCATTATTCTCCTCTAATTCATATGCAGAAGCTGAGATTTCCAGTGATCTCACTGTTTACCAAAATCTGAGGGACTTAGAGGTTAATGTTTTTCTCATTTTCTGTTGTGAGTTTCATCTTCCCTTCACAAACAACAACAAAGGAAAAGGAGGATTCTGTTTCCAGAAAGGACCCAAAGGTACTGATGATCCATCACGAATTAGCTGGGTGCTCTTGTGAGAGCTGAAAATTCCCTAACACTTTTTTGGCATACGATTCTTCTGAATATCTGACAGCCAGATATTTTCCCGTTCACATTCCAAATTATTTTGAATGCCAGATCTCACTGATTGACCAATTTGAGTTGCCCGTCCTGCTATGAGCCCTTTTGCAAAATGCAGAATGATATTAGTACAAACAAGACTGTGAGAATCAAAGGTGATACAGCAGCATAGTGAAAGTAAAGCTATGTTCTTTATGCTTATTCATGTGAAAATACTGGTGGGGCACCTCTTAAATTAATCATACAGCCCTCCTTAAATGTATCTGATCATGAACCTTACCTTCGAATCAGAGCCAGTTATATGAGAAGAGCTGATTACACTCAAATTGTGGAGAGGATTTTTTTTTTCCCCCAGAAATTGCTTCTTTAAAAAAAAAAGGCGTATTTTAAGAATTCTGACTTCAGACAAATAATCCAAAATTGATGCTTGATTGAAGCTAAAGAACCAAACACAATTTATTGCTTGTTCAAAATTGTGGTGAAAATACTACCCTTCTGTTTGAAGGACCTCCTAAAAATATCTCAGTGGTTATTAGTGGTGACTTGAATCAGTTGGAGGTATAGACATATTTGGTATCAGAACAAAAAAGAAACACATAGTATTTTTAAACTCCTGAGGCTTAAAGATCACACAATGTTGTTATATTTGATGTGATGCATCAAACTGTCTATCTAAACTTTTTCTGAAGGATACAATTATATCATTTCAGTCCATAGGCTTGCTATACTATGAATATATCTTAAATTTGTTTACTATTTTATTCATTTGTATGATTTCAAGCCTTCTTTCCTTGGTAAAGTATTTTTTCCTTAATGCATTAACATGGATAAATGCCTACATAGAGCTGAAGTTCTTGAGTCCACTTTGCCCTGAGTGCCACAGTGGGTTGGGTTTTCTATTAGTGAAGGACCTCAGAACATGAAAGTCCAGCTCTGTGCAGGGGCTCAGATTAGATCTGAATGCAAGGAAAAGCAACAAAGGTCCACAGAATATCTGGAATCTGCAAATACTTCCTGTGCTTAACCTACACTTTCATTGCGTGACTGTAAAGAACAGCAAATCTTTGTTCTTTCCCCTCTCAGTTCCCATTCAGTCAGTTCAGAGACACGGGAGAAAGGTTTTGGGGAGCAAAGCCGTTATCAGCCTTCCTACAGTTCTCATCTGATTCTGTCAACAGTGAGGACATCAAACCCAGGATCTTACAGCCGCTTTCAAACATCAGAAAAGTTTTGCAAAAACATATATAAATATATATATATATATGTACACACACACATATTTAATTTATATAACACATAAATGAATATGAACAGAGATTATGAGTGTGAAGTTACTTTATGCCTTTAAAGTTTAGCTCATATTTGCGTTAGTAAGAGCCAGAGCTCTGTTTTTGGATTCATAAGGGAATTACATCTGCCTTAGGTGGAGAAAGAGCAAGAGTTTTTCTTGCTAAGATCCCAAAATGTTCAAGTGGGGCAATTAGACTTCTAGAAAGTCACAGAAAAATTTCCGGAGTTGGAAAGACCCACAAGGGTCATTGAAGTCCAACTCCTGGCCCTGCACAGGACAACCCCAAGTCAGGTTCATCCATTTATGAAAACCTACTAGGGCATTCTTGGGTTTAGAATCCAGGAGGTTCTGCTAGTCAGCTTTATTTAATAAAAAGATAAGAAGGTCTCAGAAAGGCCTTTCTTATCTTCTGTGCCTGCCAGGAAGGTGTTGGTTTAGCAGCCTCGGGTCTGGTGGATCTGTGCACAGGTGGGGTTGCTGACCATAGGTTCAGTGATGCAAATGTAGAGTAGAGAAGGCTATAGCCTACATTACTTGGAGCTGGAAATGTGGAAAGAAAAATAGTCCATTGCTTCTCAGAGCTCAGCTCATGTGATTTGAATCTGGAATGAATTGATAGACTAACCCTGTTTACGGATCATCAGCTGCAGAGGTATTGTCAAAGAACTCATGTCCCTATTCACTGGAACACCTGTATGTAAAGCCACGTCATAATTGTTCAGGCACGCTGAATCAGACTTCTCTGCCTCAAAACAAAATAGAAAATATAAATATATGGAATGTCCCAATCATCATACTTATTCTTTTCCTCATCTCAACAAGGTTGGTGTTTTGGCAAACCCTTGTGAAAGCAATCCACTCTTTTCAGTTAAAAGCCATTCATATGGCAGCAAACCACCATTCTTCCCTTTATATCTGTATTCATTCATTTAAACTCCAAGCTTTCCAGCTTACTTCTTGGATTTATAGCCAGCTGGCTGCTGTGTGTAACATGAACATGTTCTGACTGTGCATGACACGTTTTTATCTCATTTAACCCATAATTGTCGTGTTCACTCCAGGCCACAGCTCACCTGTGGGTATTTAGCATTGACTGTGCAAGTTCCCAAAGTCATTTCCACCTCCTCGCCTCTGACAATCTGCTGTTATTAAGTCAAAAATAAAGCTCAACCCCAAAACAACCACCCCAAACACCCTCCTTGGAACAGATTTGAATAAAATGAATATGTTCAAGATGGTGGGCTGTAGCTGAGCCATCTCCTGTGGGATTAGTGCCCACTTTTTGGCATTTAAAATAAACTTTGGAATGACTTTTTAACACAAGTGCTTTAATAGCAAGTGAGGAGGGGGTGGTAAGGCAGGGAAGGACATACACACTTTTTTTTTTTTCCCTTGATTGCTGATTTTTCCAAAGTTAGTTTGATAAGTGATACCCGTGTATTAGCAGATTTCTGCACTCTTAGAAATCAAAGAAATTCAGTGGAAACGAAGTGCTGAAATATCTGCCCTAAGTTACTGAATCATCAATGAGAAGCTTCCATTCAAAACATGAATATTAAAATTTGTTAGCGTACTTCAGCTTTGTAGGAAGTACAATATGTTATTATTTTTTCTTTATGCAACACCGCTGGTTGCTAAAAGCAGCAATAGAACCATTAATTAATAGTAGTAGTCCTGGATAATGTCATAATAAGCAATGCAACGTATTAAAGCACATTAATTCTTGCCAGCTATCAGGAGGAACTTTTAGATATTTGAAAGGCCCATTAGGTTTGTTTACATTCTGAGTGGAAACTGGTATGCTTTGGCAGGGGCTGAACCACACTTTAGTACTTCACTCCAATGGTGTTGAATTTCCTGGCTGTCGTGCACATTCAGTAATATATTGTCACCACTTCAGGGCAGCCTGGCTCTCCAGGACAGAGGGTACAACCCAGGCCAGGGCATTCCCCAAAGCTAGGGTGTCTTTGCTGCCATTAAAACAAAAATAACTGAAATGATATGTAACAGAAGCAATTTTCCACAATGGAAAAGGTGGTCAAGGAATCAAACCCGTGCCTTCAGGTGTATTAACCTAAAAGAGCAACAAAAATGTTCTGGGCTTTAAATTGCACTAACAATCTGGAAAGGATTTTCCAGCTGGAGTTATGTTAAGTGTTAATAGTGAAACCTGGGTGCTTTTTCCTTTGATCTCTCTTTGAGCTCATATAGAATAATAGGATCAAAATAAAATGCCATTTATATGAACACCTTGTTCTTTTGATCTCAGCACCAAAAATTCTGTGTGCAGCTACAGCCTAGCAAACAATGCATCTGCTCCTGTTAGTTGGACCTTCTAGTTATCATAACTTTTAATAAGTGGTGTCACAGCCAATTTTCTGTGCAGTTCACGAACTTAGTCGTCATTTTTGCCCTAAGAATCTTTAACTACACTTTCAGAAGAATTTAAAATAAGGTATACAGGACCTGTAAACTATTGGCTTCTGGTTGGATGTGCATATGCATGTCGAATGTATGATTTAAACATCTGTATGCTGCAATGTTTCAAAGTATAAAGTTAGTTGTTCTTGGAGCACTTGGGCAAAACTGTTGAATTAGTGTAGGCTGAATGAGAGAGAATGTTTGAGGGGCAAGAACCGTTGGGGTAATGGTGGTTTTCATGGGTGCTAGGTTCAGGATCCCTGCTTTTTCCATCAGGGAGGTGATGGGCCCTGTGATGTCTGGGAGGTAGCCAAGCCTTTCTCTTCATCGCCCACGTCTGCAGGAGGGAGCACAGAAGTGTTACACCTGGTAGTTATGGATCCCTTCAGTTTTATGTCGAAGTCAGAGGCTCCATGGATGACCATGAGCACCCTTCAGCTCTTTATTCCCCAGGGCTGACGGTCAAGAACGTTCCTTTGGAAGTTGTTATATTGAGCACTTAGAGTAAAGCCACTGCCTCGTGCTCTTTCAAATCTCTTAGTAAGATTCATTCTTCTCTTTGACTCCCCTGAAGCAGCTGAGCTGTTTATTCTGATGACTGATTGTGTCTCATTGTGATCCCTGCTTCAGTTGTTGTAACCTCCCAGAGCAGAAGAGCTGGGCACGAAGCACTGTGCCAAATGAAAGCAAATAAACCCAAGTCCTGCGGCTCACCAGTGTCGTAATTGCTGCTGCCCAGGAAGAGGGATTAACAAGTGAAGAAACACTAGCTAGGAGAGATCCAGTGGCCAAGCTGAGTCTTGGGTGTCAAATGTCTCTCTCAAGCTTTGCATCCCTCTGTAATTTATATTTAGCTGCTAAGCTGGTGTGATGGGAGCAGTCAGCTTGTGAGGAACACTGCTGGGAAAGTGTTCAGGCTCTTGCTGAAATGGCTGCACTTGAGCTTGTGGCACATGAGCTGTCCTCCAGGAAGTTTTTTTTGCAGACTTAGTTGGCTCTCTGCAGTCTGTCACAGGGCAGGAGTGTTCCGGAGAGCCATAACCATGGCTATAACCTATAACCCTCTTCTTATAAAGTAGTGCAGTGTAATTCATTGTGTGCAATAACGATACTGAGCTGGTTTGAGCACCAGCAGCAGCAAGGATGTGTTTGTGCAGCACTGCAGTAGGATCGAGGCATCCTGCTGGGATCAGCTCTCCATGCTAATGCAGCCGCTCTGCCTCCAGTCCTTCCCTAAGCAGTACAGAACTAATGTAGGGAAGTTTGCTGCTGTAGTTCTCCTAAAAGGCAGTATCTGCCCAACTCTTAATTTTAGCAGGTTATAGGTCCCTGTTCATCTTCCACCAGTTCTCATTTTCTGTCCCAGAATTCAGACCTACTTTTGTACATGAATTAAAGGAAGGTTGTGGGACCCTTTGGCCAAGGAGTTAAAAAGCTACAAAGATTGTTAGTTTTTCTCCCCACAATAGGAATGTGATTGCCCTAGTTCTGTGGTTAGCGTGAAACAAGTCAGCTCTGTCATGAAGTCAGTGGGGTACAAGTTAATACAAGGTAGTAAAGGAATAAAACAGCAAAGTCCACAGTCTTTTATGACAAAACCAGTATGATCCTCCTGCAATATAAGGCCCTGCTGTGAATGGTATTTTCTGATGCTTGGATAAGTGCAATTTACATATATACAAAGTGTATGAATAAAGTTATAAAAGTATACTTGGTGTGTTACTTTTTTTTTCCCTTGAAAGTAATTTTCTATTGTTCAAACTTTCAGCTTTCACTGGTTTTGTTTCCACAAACCCCAAAAGGAAAAGAAAATAACAAAAGTCCATAAAGGCAAAAGGGATATGTTCTCATTTCAGTTCACAGAATTTCCTGCCTTTAAACAATACAAATATATGCCCTTAGGTTTCCAACATGCTGGAAGGATCCTGAATCCTTGAAAGAGATCAAATTAAAAGCAAGTCCACTATAGCAACATCAAGTTGTAGCAGTGTGTCCAATAGCTCTCAACAAGAATTTGTTGAGGTGGTTTTAACCACATTGCCAAGACTTAAAAAATCCTAAACTGCTGAATCCATGAGTGAATAAACACTTAGAAACAGCAAGTTCTAGGCTGAACTGTGCACAAGTAAAATCTGATGCTTAACGAATTGTTGCCTGCTCATTACAGGCCCCATTCAAAGCAGTTATTTAATGTAACTTTGAAATGTATCCACAAACAGAGCGGATGTGGACAGTTGGTGTGCAGGTTTTAATATCACAGGTAGCTCAGTGATGGCCCATCAGCGTTTTACAGAACTTCCAGGGTCTGGCTCCCCAGGGATTCTTCTGGCACCCAGATGCTGAAAGCCAGATGATGAGGGATCATAGCTCAGCATCACTGTCATCCTGATTTATACCAGAAGAAGGGAGTCCAAGGGTTTTGTGGGGTTTTTCCCTCTATGATGACACTGCTGCTGGTAGTATTAATATTTTTAGAGCTTTTTGACAAAAACTTGATCCTTTCAGAGCAAGGCTGGAGACTTCTGGCATTTGAACAATGAACGAGATTGTGACCTACTGTCAAAGCTGGGATTAAAACTTGGAATTTTCTCTAGTCCACACTGCCCAGTTCAGATACAAATGCTACACATTTAAACTTCGGTTGTAGTGCAAAACCAAAATGGAAATTAATACAGTAACACGTTTTCAGGTGGAGGTCAAAGTCTTGGCATTAGCAGGTTCTGAGGGCCAGAGCCAGTTTACTGGACCATCCAATTCAAATGCCCTGTGGCTGGGATAGCTCCACAACAGGAAAAAAAAAGCATTTTTCTTACTGTTTGAATATTGTATTATTGACAAAGTGTGGTTTAAATTTTGGTGTGCACATAATTATTATTTTTAATTAGTTTCCCTAGCTTTTTTCAGTTAAGCCTTCATGTGAAAGCAGGCTTCATTGCTTATTTATTTCTTGGGGTACCTGAGAAAACCTTAAATAGTTCAGGTGAAGTATGTATTTTCCTGAGAAACACACAGAAGTTTGCATTTGCTCAGGCGAGTGAATTATCAAAACCAGATGTAAGCAAGTGGAACATTTTACATAAATTTATTAAAATCATTATTTACCTGTAAGTTATAAGAAGGGCTTAGTTGCACTAGTTTGCTGCCAATATGTACTGCCAATAATCTGCCAAAAAAGCAGCTTGCTGGCAAAATCCCTGAAATGGTTTGCTTATGATTGCACAGAACGTTACAACCCCGAGTCAAATGAAAACCTACTATAAACGAGCTCTTTGATGGTGGATTCGCTGGAATATGGTATTGATATATGGTGTACACTTTATATGGATTATGTATACTGTGCAAGAAATATGGATATCTATTAAGGGTAACATGATATGTAATCGGTTAGGACAGTTATTGTTTTCAGTGTTTGCTAGGAATAAGATCACAGGGTGACTGCTCAGTTCTGAAATACAGATTATTCCCGTGCTGCCCAAAGCACCAGCAGGCCATTTCTCCAATTAATACAGAAAGGCTATTGAAAATGTAAAATATCTGACATCTATACAGAGTAATTTTAAAGGCAACTTTACTTCTAGGAACAATTTATACATTACATAAACTTATATTTTTCATCCAAGTATCATTTCGAGAATAGCAAGCCTAAATATTGGAGGCCATGGGGAAACATAATATTACGATAATGTTCTTTGGTGCGGTTTGGAAGGTTTTAGGAAACATTTGGAAGTATTTTTCTCATAAAGTCACTTAACTATTGAAGTGTTATGATAGCACTCCCTTCTGCATTGTGTATGTTGCAGAGCAGCCTGGTTAAAGGGGACATTCATCCCATATATCCTGATTAGAAGCAGTTCCACAAACCAGGAAATTATATGTTATAGGATCCTGGTTTTAGTTTAATTAAAAGAAAAAAAAAAAAATCAGGTGTGATATCAGTTTTCAAACACCCATTTCCAGTTGTGTTTAGCAAGAGGAGATATTGAATTGGGTAGAACTCTTTGTGAAATTTGCATTCTCTAAATAAGCACTTGAGAGCTCAGCTAGGTTTTTTTCTGTTTAAGGAAACACTAATGAACATGACCAATCCTTTAGAATCCTAAAGAGCCTTAAAAACCCTGCAATTCTCAGAAGCCTAAATTTTTTTCCCCATAGTGCAATTCATTCTTTTGAACTTCTGCAGAAGCAGAACTTAAGTCCACAATTTCTAAATTTCTGGCAGTTGTTAGCAAGAGGACTCTTAGGGCTCCAAAAGTTACTTTGTGCTGTCATTGCAGCAGATCTACATGGTCATAGTGTTTAATTATAGAGAAAATTACTTTTTTTTCTGAACTATGAATTAATCCATGTATTCATATCTTGCACCAAAAAAAAAAAAAAAAGTTATTTTCACCTGAACTATAAAATATGTATTTTAGTTCATTACCGTCTTTCTGAGGAGTTCTTAAATTATCATCATTCCATTTGTGGAGAATGATGGGCATAGAAATTATAACTAGACAGATTCTTGTATTTAGTGTTAAAGGATTTCAGGGAATTGAAGACATGAACTCAGAAATAATATATTTAGGGTCAAACTCAGTCTCATTTGATGTCAAAGAGAACTTTGCCTTTCACTTTGCCTGTTTCACTGCAGGCTGGTGTTTTTGCATGGATTTTGGGGCATAATTTTTGACACATTGGCACAGGCTGCCCTGAGAAGCTGTGGCTGCCCCATCCCTGGAAGTGTCCAAGGCCGGGCTGGAGCAGCCTGGTCTAGTGGAAGGTGTCTCTGCCCATGACAGGGAGTTGGAACTTGTCTTTGAGGTCCCTTCCAACCCATTCTGTGATTCTGTGAATGAGAGTTGAAGAACATTTTTGTTAAAATCCTGGTCCTCTGGGATGTGGGCTTTACAATGCGCCTGGAGCAGGGATCATAATGTTAGAAATTCAAGTGTAATATTGAGGGGAAAGTTAAGAGGTCAGTTTGAGCATCCTCCTTAGATTGACCTACAGATATGACATTTTAGGGCATAAAAAATAGGAGTGTTGTTGAATTAAGTAGATTGGAAAGAAAAGTGTAAAGGTTAATTAGAAGTAGGAATTTTTAACAGTGTCAAATGTGGATGCTGGATATTGAGGGATTTCACTCAGAAATTATTTGGAAAAACAGGTGGAAGTTGTGGTTTGAGGAAGGAGATTTATCCTCTTGGCCTGCTTCTCTCTTTGCTGTTGGGATCTCTCCTGCTTTCCTCGCCTTCCTTCCCCACTCGAATGGACCAAGTTGTGCCCAAGCCAACTGCCTGTGGTTGGTCTGAATCCAGGCTCTCTTCTCCAGGAGCACTTCTGGATCTTGCCTGCTAATCAGGCACCCACTGAAATGTCAGGGTTGTTGCATTCAGCTAATTTGTTGCTAAAACATCATTATTTTGGCTATTTTGTCAGAAATAAGTCAGACCTTGTGATATCCCTCCCTGATTTCTCTGTTGTGTAGGTAATGCACCAATTCTTCTCCCTGGCCATGAGGATGTCCTGGTCAGCTTAAGCCCTCTCCCATGCTGTCGTTGTTTAATGTCTGCATGTGAAAACTGTATTCTTGACCTTTGGTGAGAGTTAAAATTTGACTGGATTAGGTTTTTGAGCAACCTGTCCAGCTCGATGGTTCCCTGAGTTTCTCCTCTGTGGTGGAAAAGAGAAGACAATGATCACACCTCAAATAATATTTCATATTCCTACATCTTGCAGTTTGCAAGCAGCAAAATCGGCGTAAACCATACTTATTGTACCCAGGAAAAGGCACATTGTGCTGTGGGAAGACAAGCTGAGCCGCAGACCTTGGATTTTCTTTTGCGATGCCCTTCCCAGTGCTTAATCTTGGCTCTGTTCTGTTTCCTTTCTGTTCTCTCTCTTTGCTCCTAATCCTTGTCCATGCTTATAAGCCCCTAATATTTATATGGCATTATCTGTGTTAGAGATTACTGCTGACAAGTAATCTCTTCCCTCTTCTGAATGAAGAATTACAGCCATTGCTGAAGATCAGAAAGTGAAATTAGATCCCCGAAAGTGTGTGACAACTTCAATAAACCCTAATATCAAATTCCCTCAATGTTGGGGATCTTCTTTCAAGATTTTAGGTTTGAACTATAGTACAGTTTTGGGACACCTGACCACACTCAGCAACATGTTTTTTTGCTGTAGGGCAAAATGTGACAGTAGTTGCCGAGAAAAAGAAATTTTAAAAAATAAACTATGACTATTCCCCAAGTTTTGTAATTTCTTGCAATCTTTTGAGAAGTAGCTAAATATAAACAGCATCAGTTTTACTGTTATCAGCTGATTCATAATATTAAAGATAAAAATATAAATCTATGATTTTGTATATAAATAAGTATATACTAATGGAATTGCTGTCTGTTCCAGTTTGGCACCCAAAAATCTGCCGGGTTTTTTTTTTTTCTTTAAATTTATTTCTTAGAATAAAATCAGCAAAATTTCTGAGTTTTGAAAAAACCACTTTGGTATTTGTACAGTGCTTGGTCAGTAATACGTGTGCATGGCTTGGAGGAACCTGGTCTAATGGAAGGTGTCCCTGCCCATGGCACGAGGGTTGGAATGGGATAGTCCTTAAAAGTCCCTTCCCACTCAGACCATTCCATAATTCTGTTATTTTTAAACTTTTTAATGGCAATATTAAAAAAAAAAAAAAATCCATTGCACTTTCAGAACTCTAACTTTGCACTCAAATGTAACTACATTTACAGAAGGGCCAATTCTTATTAATTTTCTAAAATGTATTCATTTATTCCATCCATTCTTGCAACCTCTTGAAGCAGTTGTGTAATTTGGTCTAACCTAAGCCAGCACTCCAGTTCATCTTTCTGATGTGGTTTCTATTCATTGAGCAGTGACATCGTGGCCCTTCCACGTTTTTTTTTTTGTTGTTGTTGTTTTTAATAAAATGGGGCACAAAGTGACTTGGTGCCATGGAAAAGAAACCAATCCTCATAAATAACTTTTCATTAGAGCAAATAAAGTGCGGTGAATAAACACATACGGTGGAACATGGCAACATATTACAAAAAAGAAATGTGTGTTGGAAAAACACGTGTGTGCTTCAAGGAAAAGTACATGAATTCCCTCAGAGCAGGGTTTCATGGCATAAATGAAAAGAAAATATATAATATATAGATTGTGAGCTAAAAAATCTGTTACTCACTGTAGCAAATATTTAGATTAAACCTCTGAATTTCAGGATATTTTTATGAATTTTTATTACATGTGAACTTAGTTTAATATTTAACCCATCTTTTTAACTAAACATCTAGACCCAGTATGCAAAAAAGGGAAGTTTTCAAGGCTTACCCTTTGCAGAGCCTTCATAAAGTTTTAAATTTGACTGTTCAATGTGTAGGAGAGCCTCAAAAATCTGAATAAATAAAAGAAATTTGAAAACAAGTTGCGATACTAAAATTAGATATCCAAGTCCTCACTGTTTGTTCTGAACTTTCAGTGTTTAAATATATATGAGTTATGCATAAAAGTAAAACATTTTCCATGTTTTTTTAAATATAAGGGACAGTACCTTGTGGAATCTGTTGAAAGTGTTAATATTTGTAAGCTCTGATGATAATTCTTTTTCTGGAAAGTTTCGTATGTGCAAGAGTTCACTACAACAAGTTAGTAATAATAATAAAATGCTTCTCCCATATTTGAAATAGAATGTTGTGGTGTTTTTCTTACGTGACTGGTGTGTTCTGTAACTAAGATTGAGAAAAATGGTGTGTCTTTCTCGAAAATAAAATCCCACTTGTCTGCTGTGGTAGCTTTCTAGGTGGTTTTATAGAATCATGGAGCAGTTTGGGTTGGAAAGGACCTTGAAGATCATTTCATTCCACGCCCTGCCCTGGGCAGGGACACCTTCCACCATCCCAGGTTGCTCCAAGCCCTGTCCAACCTGGCCTTGGACACTTCCAGAGATGGGGCAGCCACAGCTTCTCTGGGCACCCTGTGCCAGTGTTTCACCACCTTAATGATAAAAACTATGAACATTTAAAACATTCTTTCTTGTATCTAGTCTTTCAAGCCTGTCTGCTCCTGCTTTAGCCTTGTTTCTCCACAACCATCGTGGTGATAAAGAAGTCCTGCAAGCTCTTGATGTTTTAAATGACCGAGATCTGGGCAGGTACTGCATGGAGAGATACCTCTATGAGGTGGCAGAAAAGAAGAAGTAATGTGGGTCTGGAGGAGCAAAAATGTTCTGGAGAAAATGTAAACACAAAAAATGCACTAACTAGCCATTGTCTTTTCCCAGCATGCTTCTGGGAAATGCACACGAACAGGTTTAGATGACTTTGTGTTGTTATTAGTTTATTTTCAGGTCATTTATTTAAGTGTCATAAAGAACATTAGCTGGTGGTTAGGGACTCCAATATCCATTATATCATTCCAGTCATGTGGACAAGTTTATACTACACATGATTTACAACGGCCTTTCTGCGGTAGAAATTGTTCTCTTCAGGTACAAGGTTTTATTCGTGGTTGTATTTAGCAAAATCCAAGTGGCTGAGCACAGAGACGTCTTCCAATCAAAGTCCAAAAATTAATGCCTTTCCATGAACACCATGGACTGCAGCAAGAGCTGTTTATGGCTCTCTGCCTACATCTTTTATCATGTCTCCACTGTTGTTAGTAAAATATACAGAACTACTTTATGCCAAAACAATGGAAGTTAATGCAGATAACTTGTTCCAAAGTTAACCATCAAATAAATCTCTCTTTTTGTTTTTTCCAAACTGTTAAGTGAAATGGTGTTCTAAAATTTTAAAAAAATTGTCAAGATGATGAATACTGTGTGTGTAATACAAGTAAATACCATGGAATTGATTGCGCACACATGTCTTAAATAAAGGATATTAAAGAGTATATTCCAGAGAGAAATCAGTGGAGTTTTATCTAATATTATTAGGAATTCCGCAATGATGGATCAGATTTATAAGGCTTGAAAACTCAGGAAACCTGTTCAGAAACAGAAATGGTGCAGTGAGTGGACGTTTGGCCAGGAGATTAAAGACAGGCAGGGGGATACAGCCTGCCTAGGTAGCCTGACCTCTCACACCTCAAGCAATTTGTCTTAACAGCAGTGATTTTTCAAAATATCTTAGTTAGATTTGAGTTGGTAAATCGGTCCTTTCAATGCAGTCACAACTTGGTGGTTTAGGGAAAATCCCTTGACCTGTTTCTCCTTCAACTTTTCCCATGTGTAAATATTTACAAGTACATCCTGACAGGGCTGTCTGTGCTTCAGAGGAGCCACCACCAGCCAGGTTTAAGTCTATGACCAAAGGCTGAGGGAATTGGGATTGCTCAGCCTGGAGAGGAGAAGGCTCCATGGAGACCTTAGAGCCCTTTCCATTGCCAAAAGGGCCTCCAGGAGAGCTGGAGAGGGACTTTGGACAAGGGATAGAGGGACAGGACAAGGGGGAATGGCTTCAACTGGCAGAGGGCAGGGTTAGAGGGGGTATTGGGAAGGAATTGTTCCCTGGGAGGGTGGGGAGGCCCTCGCACAGGGTGCCCAGAGAAGCTGTGGCTGCCCCTGGAGCCCTGGCAGTGTCCAAGGCCAGGCTGGATGGGGCTTGGAGCAATCTGGGATAGTGGAAGGTGTCCCTGCCCATGGCAGAGGGCTTGGAACAAGATGGTTTTTAAGGTCCCTTCCGACTCAAACCGTTCCATGATTTTATGATTCTGTGTATGGAATTCAGCCATACCAAATTTGTACTTCTGAACTCAGAGAATCTGCAGTTGGCTGAGGCGGTGAGATGGGAACGGGTTCATTCAGGCTCATTTGGGAACCTGGCATGTTTGTAGCACAGGTAATGGATTTGGATGAGGATGTTTAATGTGATTGAACTTTTTCTGGTTGTGTCTCCAGAGCAGCTCCAAAAAGTGATGGTGAGCAGTAGGAAGAAAGGCAGATCTCAAAGGTGATTTAGTCAGTGGCTTGAAAATGCAGCTTATTGTAGATAAAACAAAAATTATATGCCAAGGAACAGCGAGCCAAATCAAAGAATACACATTACATGGAGTAGTTACACAGCATACTGACTTGGTAAAGGAGATTTAGGGGTTTGAAGGAAAATCCTCAAAGCGATTAGTCAAGAGCACAACTGCAGTAAAGCTCACATAGTCTGTGTGTGTCTGTATTTCAGTAGTGATTCTGAAGAAAAAGGGTCTGTTTACATTTAAAGGTGCTGCATTGCAGGGTGAGGTGAACGATTCTCATTTTCAGGAATATTCGTTTTGACAGAGAGGGAAGGGTGCGGTTTGTTCTCAGGCCAGAAAGGAGCTGTGATGGAGTAAAACTCTGAAAAACTGTGAAGGAGTTTGATAAAGTGGAGCAAGTGTTGGCTTTAGTAAATGGTTTAATGAACAAGCTACAGTCTGTAAACATTTGGAAATTAAAAGGAAACGAAAAATTTAAATGTCTCTACTTATCTGGGAGAACCATAATCACACTGAAAGGCATGTGAGTAAATAATACGTGGGTAAATTAACTTTTGAGGTACAGACAGCTGTTTAGACTGAGGAACCCATGGTGGCCATGCTTGGAGTCCTACCCGTGTTAATTTAGAAGGGTCATGCTTGAATTAAGGAGCTTCACTCAAGTGTTTCCTGGGGAAGGTTCATAATTCTTTACTATTTTAATTCCAATAGTAAAGCTAGATCTGCTTAACATGTTTTATTTTGTATATTACAAACTGTGAGTTCTCTTGCCTCCATGTAGCTGTGCAGGTGCATCCTGCTGTTGGGAAGGGGTTTCTGCAGCGTGGACATCACGTGGAAGAGCCAGTGGTGTCTGGTACTGTCTGTGGCACCTCAGGAAGGTCATGAGTAGCCCTGCCTGAATTTCCCCACCTTAGTGTTCACTGCTCACACCCATGAAAAACCACGGTGCTTTTATCCTATGAATGGATGGACAACTCCATCCTCTCTCCCAGGTCTGGAGTTTTCTTTGTAATTTGTCCTTAATTGTTTTCAGTTGGTCACTTCAGAAATTGCAGAATTATCAAGGTTGGAAAAGACCTCTGAGATCATCGAATCCAGCTTTTGACCAATCAACACCTTGTCAACCAGACCATGGCCCAAAGTGCCACGTCCAGTCTTTTATTGATCACCTTCAGGGACGGTGACTTCACCACCTCCTTGAGCAGTCCATTCTAATGCTTAACAATCCTTTCCATGAAGAAATTCTTCCTAATGTCCAACCTGAACCTCCCCTGGCACAGCTTGAGGCCCTGTCCTCTTGTCCTATTGCTGTTCCTTGGGAGAAGAGGCTGATCCTCACCTGGCTCCATCCTCCTTTCAGATAGTCGTAAAGAGCAAGAAGGCCTCTAGAACTAGGATAAAGGATTGCTACCAATCTTAGAGGTAATCCTGGCAAAAATTCCAAGACTTTTCTGGCAGAGTTGCCCTCTTACTTCCAGAGGTGTTTGCATTGTTTTATTTTAGCAGGTAAATAGTTTTATTCTCCCTT
Source organism: Callaeas wilsoni (assembly GCA_013398955.1). NCBI lineage: Eukaryota > Metazoa > Chordata > Aves > Passeriformes > Callaeidae > Callaeas > Callaeas wilsoni. The sequence continues at coordinate 137,484 of VWPU01005014.1, forward strand.
TTGATGCGTATTTCATT
>VWPU01005014.1:142500-157500 GCA_013398955.1 Callaeas wilsoni
GTCCCTGCCCATGGCAGGAGGGTCAGAACAAGATGGTTTTTAAGGTCCCTTCCAACTCAAACCATTCCCTGATTCTCTGATATTTGGTGAAGGATGAGTGTATTAGGAAGATGACAGTTACCAGTGTGGTATGAGCCTTGTCTCTCCTCCAAAACTACCCCACCAGCATTTATACATCCATTATTCCCTCTCATTCACCCAAACCTTATGCTTTTTCTTTCTCCCTGTGTGTTCTGTATCATCTAAGCAGTTAAAGATTTGATAAGAAAAAGTTGTCAGAAATCAATTCTTCTTCCCCTAATTGCATGGGTGTGATAAAAGATCACATGGGGAATTTGCAAGAATTTACACACACATGCAAACAAATAGCTGCTGTCAATTCACATGGAAGATCAGATAAGGCCATTATCTCGTGTCAAACCTACCAGTGTGTGACAGGAGCGTGGGGAAGGATATGGGGCAGGAGATAAGGGAGCAGGAGGAACAGTGGTGGAAGTCATGATGAGTAAATTCAGAAGGGAAAAAAACCCCCAAATATAGATTGCAGAAATTATCTGAAGATTTCTGGTCTAAGGGAAACCAGTGTGTTCAGAGATAGTTCTGCGTCCAGTTTTAATGTAGAGTATCACGAAGAAATGAGTGCATGGAGGACAGGCTGTGCTGTACCAACATGTGGCTGCCCAGCCTGAGGCCCTGGTCCCCTCCAGTCAGGAGCAAGTGCTTGGAAAGGGCTTGTTCCAGATGGGGACAAGAAGTAAGTGTTGTGCCTTCTGTGATGGGGCACCTCTTCATCAGTGAGCTAAGCATGAGTCCTCTGCAAACTGAGAGGGAGAGGAGCCTGGAAAGGGATTTTTAGTAGTATTTTGTATTTATTTTTTACATCTATAATATATATATTATAGTAGATAATTAATATGTAACATATTATATATATATAGTAAAAAGAAGTATTGAATGGTAACTTATTCCTCTTGGCAGCACAGTGCAAGGTTTGTGTAGTCACTGTTTGAACTCACAATTGATAACTATTTTCTGTAGAGACACTTGAGAATACAGTGACTTGTCTTTTCCTCATGCTGTTGAATATTTTGGACCAAAGCTCATCCTATCAAAATGCAGGTGTGGCAAGACAGCAAAACAGGAAAGAAATCCATCTAGAAATCACATTTGAGTACCCAGAAATGCCATTAGGCTCAACAGGCATCCTCAACGTTGTGAACGGCCTGCAGAGAGCAAGTAGATGGGGTGAATAAATAAGGCAGACTGAAGATAAAGGCTTAAAATACAAGTGTTTATACAGTATTAACTAGAAGGTACCAGATAGGATAAAAAGCCCATAGGATGTAAAATAACAGCTTCAAAATGGGAACTTTTTAGCAGTGTCTGAGGAAAGCAATCCAGTGCTCCCAAGGAAAACAGCACTCACCGGAGCAGTGGTACCGATGGCACGTGGTGGATGAACCTCTGTCGTGAATGTCTGGAGACATTCATGTAGAAGTTGACACCTTTCCTTCTTGCACGTGTGAAAATAGTCTCACTTCGCATTCATGCAAGCTGGGGTTAAATTTGGGAGCAGATATTACTTTTTTAGAGTCACAGAATGATTTAGGTTGGAAAAGACCTCTTGAGGATCGTCGAGTCCAGCCGTTCCCCCAGCGCTGCCTAGCCCAGCACTAACCCATGTCCCCAGGTGCCAGATCCACATGGCTTTTAAACCCTCCAGGGGTGGTGACTCAAACAAACAACGAATAAGAAAGTTAGTGAAATAATTTGAGAAGTTCAGCCTTAAATGAAAAGACAGCTTGGAAGTGCCCATTCTTTGGTTGTTCATTCAGTGATGTCTAATCTTGAAATGCCTTCCTGCAGCAAGGGAGTTTGGAGCACTGAATCCTTCCAGTGGAAGATGTGTTATTCCTTGATCACTGTTTTTAAGAGCTTGTGGAAAAGTCCAGCATGTGCTGAAGGTGTGAAGGTTCTGCTATAGTGGAAATCTCAGCATCAATTTCTCCCTCTTTCTTGCAGCATGTTTTCTCAAAGGGCTATAGGCAGTTTGTAGTCCAGAGGAGAAAACATCTCTAGTTTTGATACTGGCAAAAAAAGATGCTCTGTGTTACCTTTCCATTCCTCAGCTGAGGAGCCAGATAGAATTTTGAGTAGTTTGTTGTGTTTATAGGACGGGCAGAGCCTCAAGTAAGTGTTCCAAGAGCAGTAACTGGGCTTGTGAGCGTCTCTTATTTTCCTTCCTACCTGCTCTCTGATTGAGATGTGGGTAACTAGAGACTCAGAAATACCATCTTGTAGTGACAAACTAAACTAAAAACTACAGCTTTGAAAATTTTAAGACAAACACTTCATGATGTGATAGAATGGCAGGAATTAAATGAGGGCTATGATATTCACCTGCGAAGCACTGGGGCAACGTAAGAGGAAATGGCCTCAAGTTGTGCCAGGGAGGTTTAGGTTAGATATTAGGGAAAAAATCCTCACCCAAAGGTCTGTCAAGCTCTGGCAGAGACTGCCCAGGGCAGTGGTGGAGTCCCCATCCCTGGAGGGATTTAAAAGCTGTGTGGGTGTGGCCCCTGGGGACATGGGTCAGTGGTGGCTTTGACAGTGCTGGGGGAACGGTTGGACTTGATGACTTTCAAGGGCTTTTCTGACCTAAATGATTCTGTGATTCTCTGATCTTTTAGCTTTCCAAAAAATTGCATGTTTGCCAATCTTACAGAAAGATCCACAGAGGGCAGTGAAGGTGTTTGGGTTTGAGTGGTGTTTTTTCTCCCCTGGATTCAATTGCCTGGGCTCCTGATTAATCATTGAAGCAACTTTCGCTCTGTTGACATCAGCAGCGTACGAAAGGAGAGGGGAACTATCTCAGAAATACAAAGAGCTGAGATATTTTGTGATCTCTTCCCACTCAAATGTATCCTTCAAATCGCATTCCCTCAGTCAAGGGAAGTAATTTCAGTTACCCTGGTCACAGTAGAAAGCAGCCCTCTTTTTGAATGCCTTTTTTCATTAATGTAGATATGTTTCTGAGATGAGAAACGATGTTTCTTCTAATTACGGTTACATGTAGTTAATTTCCTTTTTTTAAAAGCTCAGTGTGAAAGGCAGTTTCCTTTAAAAAGGGGGGGGGGAAGAAAAAAGTGATACAGCTGATGTTCCTGTTGCCTTAGCAACAGATTTATTTATTAGGGTCTGAAATGACATGAGTTAATATACCACATACCTGCTGATCGGCAAACTCTCCTATTTCAGCTCCAGTTGACAATTAAGTCCTGGACAGCTACAGCCAGGGGTTAATGTTACTCATTAGGAGAACTAGGTCATTACTGGGAAATCAAGGCACTTAAGGCAGCATGGATAAAATACAAAATTCAACATCTCAAGGAGTGAGGGGTTTTATGTTAATTAACCTTATTTTCCTTTCATTAAAAAAAAAAATCTTTCATATATGCATATGACGGTGGATCAATTAATTGGGAAAGGAAAAAAATAAAAGTAAGCTGTAGTTTACTTTACTCTCCTAGTTGTCTTCATTTCCTTTGGAAGGGTTTCATTATTTTATGGAAAATTCTTATGTCTATATGATGAGTAAAAAGGGTATTAAAATTAAGAAGGGAATCATCATGGAAATCAGCTTTACCACAAGGGAATGAGCAAATAAAAGCCTTGGAAATGAAAATAAATAAGCTTTGCTAATACCTCACCTAAGGAGCAGAATATAAGCCCATCAGAGCTTGGAGATATTTAGAGGTACTTCTTTGCTTCTTTATTAAGCAGTTACATAGTTATTTGACCTTCAGAAACTGAAACTTTAGAGAACTAATTCAAGTTGTTGGCAAATATTCTATTTACAGGAAGCTGATCAGTGGCATAGCCAACAGTAACTCCTGTAGTTAGTAATTGGCTTCTGATTTCCAGGAAAATTAAATATATTCTCTGAAAGTTTTATTAAGATATCTGAGTGGGAGTTTTAACTTGATAAGTCATAAGTGATTTAATAAAGCTCTCCTGAAAGCCTTTATTTACTAACTTTTAGCAGGCTTCATTCTGATACAGGAGAACTTAATAGGCTGAAAAAGAATCGTATTAAAATGAAACTTATTTTTTTACTCACTGCTTCCCCAAATACACTTTGTTCTTTCACTTCTACTAAGCACTCTACTTTCTTTTCGGCATTTAAGCTCTGTGGCCCAATCCTGCTTCTTATTGTATTTAGACCAATTTGGTGTAAAACCTTTTTCGATTCCTATGAAGTCAAGGTTGAAGCAGCAACTTACCTGGGCTGCACATAGTGAAGCATTGGATCAGGTGGGAAGAGCATTGTTCTCTGTAACAAAAGCAAGATAAAAGCCCCATGAGTATTTTTCATCTGCATGGGGTGGTTTTACACTCTGATGCACCTATTTTATTAAATATAATAAAAATGTTGAATAATATCAAGATTCTGCCTGACATATCACACACAGAGACTTTCCTTCCAGGCCAGGTTGGATTGGGTTTGGAGCAACATGGTCTTGTGCAAGGTGTCCCTGCCGATGGCAGGGGTGTTGGGACAAGATGGATTTTGAAGTCCCTTCTCACCCAAACCATTCCGTGATTCTGTGATGCTGTGGTTCCCTCTGTGCTGTCCAGATGCTCACAAAGCAGCCACTTCAGTGCCACCCTCCAGAGCCTGTTACAATAAACGCTTTAGCCACGGCTGAAAAAGTGATTTTGAGTTAACTACAACTGCATCACCTGGACAGTTGAAGAATATTTAAGTTTGGAACAGGTGCATCACAGTTTGCCCTAACAGCTCCAGTAAGCTTGTCTCCCCTTTTCCCAGGACGGGAAGTTCATTTTATGGTGGATTTTTTTTCTGCTGTATAGTTGTGAAACCCAAGTCTGAGCAGAAACGCATGTGGAATTGGGGAATCCTCTTAAGGCTTTTCCACCTATGGCTCTCAAAGCAATCCTTTTCTACTCCATTCGCCTAATTTGGTTTTGGCCTTTCAAACCTCATCCTTCTGTCTTTGCCAGGCTCAGTTCCCTGGACATCTCCTCACACATAATCTTGTCCAGCAAGTTTGCATCTCACTTTTCTCTAGTTCCTCAGCCTTCCTCTGTCTCCATCACTTCACTCCATGTCTCTGTGAGGAACTTTCTACAAAGTATCCAAGATACACTTTTCAGTTTTACTAGGTAGTGTTGTGTTTGTGGGTTTTTTTTCATCTTGTTCTTCATATGCTCTGGAAAACTTTGGACAGGATTTTTCTAGAAGATTATAGTCCGAGATAAGCCTCAGTTTTGGGAAATATTGTAAGCAAGGACAGAAGAGGTTTTGTAATACAAAGTCCCAGGCAAACTGAGCAGATGGTGCCACCAGCCCCCTTTGATGTACATTGCACCCTGGACCAAAGAATGGGAATAACCTTAAAGGGACAAAAATCAAATATTTCATAAGCAAGTAATCTAATAGTCCTCTTTATTTTCACGCGTAATAGGAGGGTTATGTTTCTTCCATCAAAGCTGGTTTTAATTAGTTTTCTCTTCTTACCACACAGCAACTGTTCAAGTCTGTTCTCTTTGCCTGCTTCTCCTCCCTGCTCTCCTTTTTTTCCCATATTTTCATGGTTTTTTCCCCCTCCCTGTGTTCTCTAATCGCCACTTTTTCTCGGCTGTGATTGTGCAAACCTGACTCAATGCACTGAGTTGATTCCTCATTCTGAAAGCAGTGAGATTTGGAGTTACTTTAATCTTGTTGAATAATGAGTTTCAAGCCTTGGTGCCAAGAAAGTTCCTGGTTGGAAGCTTCTTCCTTGGAGATCCCAAAAGGATGAGTTATCTCGGGTACCTGAGCTAATTTTTCTCAGGGTATTACTCAGTAAAGACCAGGATATACTTTTTGACCCAAGCAGGGCATCTGGTGGAATTTTAAGAAGTTGTAGCTTGGTTGTGTGGATCCATCATGGAAATCAGGGAGGGGCCACAAGGTCTTGTATGGTGGGATCAGCATTCCCAGCAAAATCTGTAGTAATGTAGTTTTTATGTAGTAATTTATATATAAATTTATATTTATGTACATTTTCTGTTCTTTCAAGGAACTACTTTAGTAGACTGTTATGCACTTATTACCATATTCATAACCATCTTATGATTGCCATGACATGACTTTTTTGCAATATTTTGTAGTTGAATTGCAATAGGATAGTTTGTGTATGGTTATAAGGGCTGTCAGGGTCACTCTATATTTTATGTCCTCCCAACAACAGGAAAACCTTTTCTTATGTTACTCTTGGAACACTAAAGGAAGTTAATTTTTTTTTTTTTTAATAAACTCTTTGGGGTATTCCATAGCAGTTACAGGGTTTTGTTGCAAATTGAAATAAAATGTTTTGTTTTTTTAATCTGAATCCTCTACTTGGGAACATCCAGGCTGGCTAAGCTGGAGTAAAAGAAATGAAAGGCACTGGAATGAAAGTGCATTGATTTTTACAGCAAGGTAACTGAGACCAAATGCTGGTCTTTGTCTTCAAAGCTTAATCTCCCTTTAGGAAATAAGCAGGAGGCTCCATGACTGATGCTGATCCTGAGGTTTCTTTGGTTAGGGGACGTGCAATATTTTATTTTGAGTTTTTTCTTCATGAGTTGTGAGGGGAGAAGGAGAAGCTAAACAATAAACTCCCAAGGTTCTTTCTTGTTTCTTTCTTTATGAATCTCTTGTAGATAACAGGAGATAGGAGAGAATGCTTTTCCAGCGTAAAGCAAAATGCCACCCATTTTTCTCAGGCCAGCAATTTGAACAAATCAGAGGGTAAAATACACACTCCTCACTGTAAATACGTCATGGGCTCTAATAGAAAATAAAACACTGTATTTGCCGGTAGTGTTTGGCTGCTTTTTGCCTCTCCAGTGCCATTTTTTAATTCCTTGGCTTGCAGAGGTGTTCTGAAAGCACGGGCAAGGATCAGGACACTTTTTTGCTTGTAGGACCTACAAATTGCCAGCTAAAATTTATTCTGTAGGGTCCTTTTTCACGCAGAAACATTTTCTTCTACTTGACTCCATTTTCTGTGAACTGAGGGGGTATTAGATATTGTGGTAACTTTTGATGCTGATGATGCCAGACAATGTTTAGAGGCACAATTACAGCAAAGACATTTTGTAGAGCAGATCAGCTGAAAAAGAAAACTCACTGGACTTAACTACATATTTACAGTCTACCTCAACCTCATCTTGGAAATGTAAAAAGATGGAAAAATACTGTGATAAATTGAATAAATGGAAAGCAATTAACTTTTCCTTCATGTTTGCATTTTCATAGTTATTTCTTTTTTCCCTGTTTCTTTTCTAATTGCACTTTCCTGGCAGTAACATTTCCTCTTTTGCAGTTGTCATGAGCATTGTTACCAGAATTTGGTATTAGAATTTTAATATTTTTTTGTCCCCTTTTTTTTCCCTCCTAATCTTAATATAGAAAATGTTAGAAAATGTTATAGAAATTAAAGTCATTTGATTTAGGAAAGTCTTCTGTCCTCTGTGAAAATAATTACTAGAATGTATTTCATTCGATATATTGAATAGGCTTGTAACATGAGTCCTCTTACTTTAAGAAGAATATTATTCTCCTAAAGTATTTACTGACTGTGATTCTCACCATATTTCTGTAAATGAAAGCTCCTCCAAGACCACATCTTGCAGATGGGGAAACCTGGGCAGAGCCATGTTGTGGGAAATCAGTGTCAGGAAAAGACCAGAATTCTGCAATTCTCTGTTTTGAAGGCCAGCTTTATCTTTTGTGGCCACACTTCTACTTTCTAACATTGTTTGATTATAATAAACCTGTATTCAGATTTTTCTGAGCTCAAGATTTAATGCGAAATATCAAAGCGTAATACAGTACATAGTATAATGGAGGGGAAAAAATCCCTGATATTGTTCTTTAGATTAGGTTTGGATGAAGTGGAGCCTTGGTTTTAGTTCTGTAGGGTGTGCATAGGTCTTCTATTTGCCCTGTATTTATCCTTTTCCTCCCTGCGTTTGGATATGCCATAGTTTCTTAGTTTTTGCCAGGAATATTTATATGTTTTATATTTTTTTTCTCTTCTTGTGGTTCTCCTCCCCTTTGAATTGCTTTGCCCAGTACCTCTGCCTTGTTTGATGCCAGACTTGTTCCTCAGTACTTCACTTTCCCAAAACAAACGGATCAATGTCATCCACGTCAAGGTCTGTGTCTTGGAAACCTCATTTCCTTTATTTTTAATTATTAATTGTGTGCTCATAGACTTACCCAGCCCCTCACACATTCCCTGTGCTCTGCTCCAGCCATGCCTTTTGCTGCCTGGTGTCCCCTGTCCCCTTCTTTTCTCCCAGGATGTGTCCTGGCTCACCAGTCCTTGATCTCCACAATTGCTGCCCCACTTCATCAACAGTGAGTGATTCTTCAGTGGCCTATTTTCTAGCAATCTTTGTAGGCAGGCAGAAGTCCATCTTTTACCTCTTGCTATATACCCTAACAAATTTTTAAAAATGTAAAATTAATGTGCTGCTTCAACTTCTGAAGGTTTTGTGCCATTTCCCACCTTTGTCCACCTGACATGCGGGTGATTTTGGGGAATGGGGAGGCAGAAGGAGATGTAGCCAGCGTGGAGTCCTTGGATTTAGGGCACTGTACAAAGTGAAATATTACTACATGCCCTCACAATTTGGGGGTTCTCTCCCGCTGAAAATCTCCCACGCTAAATGTCCTAAGAAGATTAAGATCAACTCTTTTAATATTGCTTTCAGGTGGGCTTATGTGTAACCCTTTCAGAACGTGTAGCACCTTAGCGGTGGGACTCGATGGTCTTCAAAGTCCTTTCCAGCCCAAATGGTTCTGTCATTCACGAGATGTCACCACAGGGCTGTGGCTTTCACAAGCATTACATGGCCTTTATGGAGTATTTTCTCAAATATTAAGACTTTCTCCCTTGGTTTTGTACTTTTTGTAACTGATAAATGCATTAACCCCAAGTTTTGATATATTTTTTGATAGACCGCATTTATTTTCCTCCTTTGATCAAGTCGTGCTGCTTTTCCACAACTCTTCCACTTTGTAATTGCATTGCTAGATGTGCCTTCCTCCAAATCCTAAATAACTGTGATTATCACCATGTAGGATAAGTTTACATATACTTAAAAAATTAAACTAAAGTCAGAGAAGACCATATGGGTCTCTTGCTGAATTTCACCCAAATTCAAGAGATGAATATTCATTGAATAATGTAAAGGGCCAAATTCTGCAATTTTTTTTCTTTTTTTTTTTTTTTTAATAATGTGTTTCTCTTCATTGGTCAGGGATGTGGGTGAGAATAACTCCAGTTTAGGTGGTCTCCACATACTCTGCTTCCAGTCACAGCAATGGGTAAGGCTCGAGGGCTCAGGCTGAATTCCCAAAATCCCTGAAGAGCAGAAGGGTCTTTTGGAGGATGTTGCCATTGATTGTATAGAGGAGCATCGTCATAGTGCTATGAAGTTGCTTTTTAAAATCACTTTAGGCTGAAAAGTGGGATGTCAAGTCATCAATTAATCCTGACAGCATCCTTCTGTGGTGAAAAAATAATATTGTCACACCCATCTTATGAGCAGAATATCTAAGGCAGAGATAGTAGTGGAGGCTCAGTAGTGGTGCTGCTGCTCCCACCACACTCCCATTCCCCAGTCAAGGACACTCCTCCAAGTTTTATATCCAGTTACAGAGGGAAGTCACTAAATCAGGATGAACCCTGGGCCACATCCCCCTGCCCAGGTCATTAAACCTCAGCCAGTTCCTAAGAGAGACTTCAGATGTCTCTCTTAAAGTGTGGGTTAGAGTAAATAATAAAAAATCCTGGATAAAAATGAGAGCTGTGTAGTATTTGAATATGGAGATTGAATGTCTCCAAGGCAGGGCTCTCGAATCTCAGCGTAGGTGTGGTGTTTGTGCCTGTTTTGTGGCATTACAGCTGGAGTTTGGTCATTCTGATGTTTTCATGTTCTTAGGATGAAATTTAGAGCATCTTCATACCATGCCCAGTTCTTATTTTTCCTTTTCCAGATGCATATCAAATCAAGTGAAAATACAAAAGCATTTCAAATACCTCGACTGAACAACAAAGCCAGACCCTGGAGTCACATTAGCTTGATTTTTCCCCAAACATAATATCTTAAAAGAAAAGTTTGCATTTTAATATCAGGCTTTTATACTGTTTTGCAGTTCTTCTTCAGGAAATGGAGTATATATAATTAATACTGTTTAATAAAGCTCAAAAATGCAACAGATGCAGCCAAAAGTGCACATCATTTTGAGCAGATCTTTACAGAACAGACATTCCATATTGTGTTCATCTTTTTCCACGATCACTGCTATGGCAATCTGGTGTGTTTAGCAGTTGTTGCTGAGTAAGGCAGACTGGATTGTATATGATTTTCTCCATGTCAGCCAAGAAACAGAGCTCTCCCCTTTTTGATGCAGCGAAGAGGTGGTCTTGTACTGTTTATTTGTTTCTACCAGGAGCAGCTAATACCTTTAGTACCCTGCAAGAATAATAATTCACTGCAGTCTGTAGGTGCACGGGCCAGAAGGTTTCTGGAGGTCTTAACTGAAAATAAAATGGTTGTGGTGTGGAGAAGGCACAGGAGCTGATAAAATCAATTAAGATGAGCTCCCAAATAGAAAAGCTACAAGATTCACAAAATGTGTTGTTAAAATCTGGGAGTATCACCTAAATGGGAAACATTTTCTACGGGGGGGAAGGATGGAAGGAGGTTCACCTACAGCAGAAAACCCGCATGAGAGGCTCCAGTGCAGAGGAAACGTTTCCCCTTTCAGCATTCCTTCTGGGTGCCAAATTTTCCTTCTGTTCTTCCCCACCTATTAAACAAAGCTGCAACTTCCAATTCCTATCAGTTTTCCTAAATATGTGCAGCTTATGTGGCTTCGCCGAGCTGTAAGGCTCCGTGTTCTCCTGCCAGCTCCTTGACAATGTGGCTCCAACAGCATCCTCCACTTTTGGCTGCCTCTGGGACCCCTGGTCTCTTCTGGAAAGCGAGAGGGAAAGCATATCCTTTGCTGGAAGGACTTTTTGTGACTGCGAAGCTGATAGCGGGGCTGTGAAGAGCTTGGAAGGATCCCTGTCGGCGTCGTGGCTGTCGAGTCTGCCGGCTCCGTGCGCGGGGACGCGCCGGTCCATCGGGATGAGCTGAGACGGGGTGGGCTCGTGGCACCACTTACAAAGCACCCACAAAAGCCTGTCCAGGGGAAACCGAGGCTCAGGGGAAATTCTCTCATGAATTACACCAACTCCCAGCATCGTAGCGGTTTTCCTTGCAAGCGTTCATAACGGGGATGTTCTCTTCCAGCCAAATCCGAATCCATGCGATCCCATGTTGGCTCTTTGAGCTGGGCATTTGGAGGGAACTCAATACTGGCAAAAGTTTCTGCACAGAAGTTACCTACCAGAAACAGGTGGCTCTTTTAAGTGTGAGGATGCAGCAAACTAATAGGCAAAGATCTGGGATCTTTCATACTGGGAGAAATCCACTCTCCAAACCAGTGCTCACATCCACTTTGGATACTGGAATCGCCGTGGAAACTCCTGGTTCACAGATGTGAAACAAATTACGAGGCTTATGTAGTTGCATTCCTCCTTATTATTGGGAACAAAACAAATTGAGGGGATGGAGGACTTCTTAAAGCAATCATTGTCTGGCTTTATTTTAAGAAAATGCAACTAATTCTGAAAACTCCACAATTCCTGAAGGTTTCTCAGCCTAGGGAAGTAACATTAATTTTAAGATTAATTTATTTTAATTCCCTAAACCAAAAATATTGACTGAATGAGAAATTAACATGTGTAGAGCTGCAGATGTCATTTGGCTTCAGATTTCCTGAATGATATAATTATTAATGTTTCATATAGTAGTGTGAGAGACCTACAGATTTCATTCTACAAAATTACTCTGTGAAGAAAGACACCAGGACAGCTGAGATATAGATTTTTCCCTTAACACAGGAAGGAAAACAGTGGAATTTTCTAAATAATAAATAAAATCAAAATATTTTAAAGGCATGTGGTGCACATCTGTTGAAATGCAATAATTTAAAGCAGAGTAATTAAATGCAAGATATAATATTCACCTTAGAGTGGGGAAATTATTCAATTTTTAATATAACTTAAGGAATTTGGGAATTTTAGATCATTTGTGATACCTTTTGAACCTTTCATTTTGTGCTAGTAAAGAAGATAGATTAGAAAATTGGGGGTTTAATTTACTATTAGATAACCTAACTTGTGTTTCATGTCATTGAGTGTCACACCCATACAAACCTTTAATATTATCTTCAACTGAAATGATAAATAAGTACATGTTTCTTTTATTCTATTATAATTTCCAGTTAACTCCTTAAAAATCTAAAGGTAGAAAATGCCTCATGGTAGTTTATTCCTTTCTTTACCTGAAGCACTGAATGGATCAGAAGCTTTTCACGAGTATAGCATGGATTCCTAAAATTCCAGTTTCAGAAGTCCTGTGGGTTTAGGAGAAGTTTTTTATTAACCTGTTCCTCCTGGAAGAAAAAAAAAAAGGTGAACTGTACTGGAAGTTATATATGTATTTTTTGAACAGGGGAAAAAAACACCCCAAAACCTTTTTTTTTCCTATTCATTTTTTAACCTGATTTTGTCTTCAGGTAGGTGCTCAGTCCTTCTCACTTTCAAAGCTGATAATTTGAAGAGAAAATATATCATTTGAAGACAGGGAAGAGAGAGAGAAGAATCTGATGAAACTGAGTTTGGATCCCAAGTGCTGTGTTGAGGAAAATGTTTAGTCATGCGGGACAAGCAAAGAGGGAAATTATTTGAATATTTTTTGTCCCTAAAAGTACAATTTTAGTGAAATAGTGTTCTGATAAATAAAAAACCCCATAACTTCACAACTAAATGTAAGCAATGCTAAGATAAATTCTGTTTGTTTTAAGGGAACATGACAAAGATCCTGAAACTTTCTTTAAAGTCCTGATGAAGCTGAAAGAGCAAGATCTGCCTTTCCATGTGTCCGTCCTCGGAGAGACTTTCACTGAAATTCCAGGTACCTTTCCTTTTTTTCTTTATTATAAAATTACCATAAAGTAGATACCTCCAGAAGTAGTTTTCATTTATGTGTTTTTTTATCTTAAAAAATGTGCTTAAAATTTTCCTAGTTGTGAAACTAAATAATATTGATACATTGTAAGATTAAAGTTATTTAAGACAGTAAGCATTTTTTATTTTGCTTGGCAGAGCAAGACCTTATTTATGACTTGTGGTTCAGTAACACTTCTGTATTTATTTAAATAGAGAGATAGGTATGAGTGATTGGATGGTTCAGATAGGAAGCAAAATCTTGCAGGTCAAGGTCACTCATCTGAAATCCAGACTGAGATTTTAGCAGGTGAAAACACTTAGTTCCTTCTCAAATGTGAGGTTAAGGACTGCTGTGGAGAGCTTCTGGTTTATATCTGGCATGAAAGTGGTCATTAATCTTTAATATTTTTATACCACTCTTTTGGACAGTCCTTCCGTTTCTTGGCTTCTGCAGAACCACAACTCAGTGAACAGTTTCACCTGTCTGGAAAATAAATAGATTTTATTCAGGCATGCAGCTTTGTGCCTGAGATATTATGGCAATAAAGAGAATAATCAAATCCTGTACTGGGTGCACTTATAATAAATTAAACCTTTTAAAAATGTACATTAATGACAAGAGAGTGTCAAAATATCCAATGTTTTAGCTCATATGTGTTTTCCAATGTGTAGACTTGAATCCCTCAGCTTCATCAGTCTGTAAAAATTGACTGGGGATTAGTTTATTTGTCAGTTCTGTCATATCTGTTGCCTGCTGGACTGGTGATATTTCAATTGGTTTAGTTTTGATTTTGCCATTTTTAAGACACCAAGAATTTGATCTGATCCAAATAACTTTTGGGTCCCCAACTGAGACGCAGCTGGGTTGGAAAAAGAGGTAATAATTCAGTAGCAGGAAATTCTTCGTGTTTTCTGTCCACTTCCTTTTTAGACAATTTTCTGAAAGCCTGTTCTTCCAGGCAAGCCTTATCACAGATCCCAAGGCAACGTTGCTTTCCAGACTGAGCACACCAGATTTCTTAGAAGGAGAAATTTCTAAGGAATGTGTGACAGATAGGAATATACGATGGTGCGCTGCGGGAACAGATTCTATTGACACTCATTTTGGATGTTGTTACATATCTCATTTGTGGCTTCAGTACTTATGAATAATGTAGATCATCCTAAATTTATGCCAGTATATCAAATCTATATGCCGCACCTCTTGTCTTGTCAATTCATTCATGCTCGTGTATAAATAGAGTCTATAGAAGGGGCAACGTGGTGAAATGTGTCTCATCACCATGGATCTGATAGGGCCATGCTCATACAACTGACATATGCAGGTCATTGCTAACAAGCACCAATAAAACCTGTTGCACATACTTTATTGAAAATCTAGTTAGGAGGGGTTTTGCAGGTTCTTTTTTTTTTGTTTTAATAAATTGTTGGCACTGCATTTCCACTCCCTCCAATTATGGGACCAAATTCTCTCATTACTATAAATGTCACATTTACAGTCGTTGGTGACAGAAGAAAGTGGATAGCGTGTTTCATAATTCGGCGACCATCCATTTAGTTGAAACATCCGTTTTTCAGTAGCTTGCTGGTTCGAAGCACACAGCAAATATCCTGTAGGAAGTTAGGAACTCTGTACTTTTCAGTGCTGCTAAAGCTTGGCTTTAGGCTCTAAAGGAATGAAGAGTTACGACTTAAGGGTTTAGACAAATGTGCTCTGCAGGGGCAGATCCTCCCCAGGGGAAGAGTGAAGAGCTCCGTGACTGGCTCTTGTTTGGGATTTATCAGCAGTGAGGAGGGAAGGCTGGCAGTGTCCCAGTGATAACCAGAAGTTGCTCCTTATGAGTGGAGTTTTTGTGTCTATCTCATCTTTGAT
>VWPU01005014.1:162500-210000 GCA_013398955.1 Callaeas wilsoni
TCATCCAGCAAACCACGGAGGCATTAAATTCTGATTTTACTAATTCATGATCCTGGTAGAGGTTTTTCGTAAGGGGAAATTTCATACTCAAACGATGACTCAGATCCCATCTTGGCCTGCAGTTTTGTTTTAGGGAGCTGTTCTTTTTTTTTTTTTTTTCCCCATGCAGACGATATGATTAAAAAGCAAATATTTTAACATAACTTAGTGATCTGAGCTATTACTGAAATGTCCACAGTTTCACTCTTTTTTTTTTTCCTCCTAGATTAAAGAAAACTTTAAAAATCTATTTGCTTTGACATATGACACAATATTTAAGAACTGAAATCATCAATTAAATCACACATCAGAAACATTTCCCTTTGGTAAAAAATATAGTGCTAGACGATGTACACTTTGAAATTGTTGTTAATGTTTAAAATGCAATCTGAAGTGCATATGTTATTTAAAAAAAAAAAAAAAGCAACATAAATTACAAATTTTAAAAGTTTATGAAAAAAACCCAGCAGTCATTTCTTAGCAAAAGCATTTGCAGAGAAATGTGTCTTTGGGGTTTGTGGATATGCATAGTTTTCTAGCATGAAAGCTGAATATGTTATTCTTTATTTTCTTTTTTTTCCTGTTTAAAATTGAGTAGATCTAAAGGAAACAGAGTCCTTTCAGGGTACCTGCAATATAGTACAAAACCAGACATTCACATGAAAGCAGCAAAAGCCTTTGGGTTGTCACTGAAAATAGAAAAGGTGAACATTGACAAGTTTTCAGATTTTTTTTTTTTTTTTATTCTGGGGAATGAGGGAAACTGAAGTTAAAAATAAAATCCTCGTATGGTCAACATGTTGGAGGAAATTCAAAGCCTCTCATAAAATAAACATATTTTAAGAAGTGTTTTGAATTTCACCGTGTAATTTCTGGCCAACAGAAATTACAGTTGTATCTTTGGAGGGACGTTGTGTCAGATCAATGGTCATTATGCGGAAAAAATAAACTGAAACCTGGATGCCTTTAACCCGTTCAGCTGTTAAAATGTGAACTCCAAGGGGGACAGCTCTGCTACTGGAAAACTTTGCGCCACGGCGGTGCAATTCTAAAATATTTGGGTTTGATGTTACGGGAGATATGTGAAGTGTTCCTTGGAAAAAAAAAACATGAGTCCAAAGCTTTGCGCGCTTTGGCAAAGGAATTTCATCAGCGGGTATTAAAAAATACAAAAGTTTATGTCCCGAAAAATAAAGGAAATTATCCAAAGCACGTGAATAAGCTGAAATATCCCAGCCTGGAGCATGCTGCGAGTTGTTGCTGGGCTAAATTTAGCTGTAACCTTTGGAGTCTGGGAGTCTGAGGGGGATATCTGCTGTGCCAGGTGAGGCTGCTGTGCGTGTCTGCGAGCACACCCTGCTGTAGCCAACGTGCCCCTTGTTTTCCAGCAGCATTATTAAGCAAAGCCGTCCATACTTCACCATGTTGTTACATGTGTCTGTCTGCTGATTATAAAATGTGTTAAACAGTATTTAAAAAACAAAAAAATGCAGAGCTGCGCTTTGATTTATTCAGCGAACAAAACATATGCTCGCTGTTCTGTTCTATGTAATTCATATGATCAATAAAATTTTCTTTAAAAAGAGCAACTTTGGCATTTAGAAGGATTGTGCTGCTGAAGAAAAAAAAAAAAAAAACGTTTCCCTGTTGCTGCATGCAGGCAACCTCAAGGCTGTTGCACGGAAATAAGTTTTTTGGCTGACTAATGTCTATTTTTGTGTATTTGTGATTTGTGACCCTCAGGATCGAGGCTGTGCATTGTGGCTGTTACCCGCTGTGTCCCAAAGCCTTGGTGTACCCAGAGATATTCCCAGGTAGCTGCTTCGTTGCCTATTCCTTTTGCTGAACCGTAATAACGTGATTCCTGCTAAAATCCAAAGTTTGGGAATAAACTTGAGTGAAAGCAATTGTTTATTTGGCAAGCCAACATGTTAGTGTTAAGGCAAATTTTATGTGTTTTAATACATTAGACGAAGTTTATATTTGCCATCTGTTCTTTTAAGATAACACAAAAGCAAGTTTTGAAATAGCATTCTTCATTGTTAGCATACACATCCCGTAATGATAGGTTTTTGTTAAAAGGTCACTGATGCTGCAATGGTTTGCAGATTTTTTTTTTTTTGATACGCAGAAGAAGGGGAAAAAAAAAAAAAAGGCAGGCCTGAAAATCACACCAAATTATTTAAACAATTTAATACTTAATAGTATGCAACTGCAGTACAGGATACACACTAATGTAGTACCAGTTCTTTGAAAAATCTCATCACTAAATGTATCACATATGCATTGTGTTACATTAGAATAATGTATTTTAATCACCCAAAGGAGATGTCTAAACAGCACAACTACACAGTCTTATTTAGCATTAAACATCCTTGTGAGCTGAGGTAACCTTATAAAATCATGCTTAAATAATGTAAAACACGAGGCGGCACAGAGCAATATGCATTTTTAATTAGTAAAGTGACTAATATCGAGTGTGTGCTTTGAGGTTTTTGTTTCATTAAAAATGTATCTGTTTTTCCTGCAGCTGAATATCTGTATTCTACACCTGAACAGCTTTTTAAAAGGCTTCAGAATTTCTGCAAGAGACCAGATATTGTAAGGAAACATCTCTATAAGGTAGTTGTTTGGAATAGTTTTAGATGATATAATGCCATATTGAAGTACAAAGGGGGGAAAAAAAAACCCTTAAAAAAACAACATTTAATTAACATACTAATGTTTAAAGGAAACATGCTAGGGAGGGATATTAGTCGTTACACTAACAAGGATTAATTAAACTAGATGCCAGTTGTATTAACCTAGGTCTTATGAAATACGTGCACTTAATGCATGCTACATGCTTTTTTTTAATTTATTGTTTTCTGAAATGACTGTCCTTTACATTTGGACCCAAGAGGCTTATAAAAATGAACCTGGATTAATGCAACTCATTAGTTTAAAAGGAAAATAAAAGAAAGATCCTACAATTATACTAATGAGAATAAGCCTACCTTCCTATCCTAATTTAATCTTCAAAAAATGCAGGTGACAGGTATCAGGTAAGAATTCTTTGGCTTCTGGAATGATTTGAGTGATTTTCATAATTACAATTATTTTAATTCTTTGCTTTATAAGGTGTGTTGACCA
The DNA here is from genome assembly GCA_013398955.1 of Callaeas wilsoni. Lineage (NCBI taxonomy): Eukaryota > Metazoa > Chordata > Aves > Passeriformes > Callaeidae > Callaeas > Callaeas wilsoni. The sequence continues at coordinate 165,672 of VWPU01005014.1, forward strand.
TTAAAGTTTATTGGGAGCATAATTTACTGGTATTTATCATGTCCCTTTCTTTGCAGTTATTTCTGTAGAGAAAGTCCAGGTTCAGTGGCAAATTCTCCATTCAGGTTTTGCTCGAGTGTTCAATGCTAGACCGACTTTCATGGTTTTAAGTGGTGTATTTACACTGATGGGAGACACACTTATCTTTTTTTTTTTTAATTTGAATGTAGATGAAGCACTAAATTTTACATTATTCCAGTGAAGAGCCGTTACTACACGATGCTGCTTTCAGAAGAATAACTGCTGCTTTCTGCATGCTGATTTGTACATTTACAGCGGTTTTTGACTTTTGCTGTCCTGGCTCTGCCGTGGGCAGGTTGGATACACATCACCCCTGAGTGACAGAGGTGTTTCAGCTCTTGAAAACCCCTGAATTCAGCTGAAAGTCCTTAAAGGCTTGGGGGTGCACGGAAATATTCCTCGTGTTAACCCGTGTGACACAAATGCGGTTCTTGGAGCGTTCCCTGGCTGTCACCGTCCAGCCACACTGTTAATGAGCAAGTCGAGTAATCTCCTCCTTAATTTGGAGTCTCATGCTGCCAACAGACCCAACCTCAAGCCTCCACCTCCCTCCCTCCCTCCCTCTGGGGACCAGAAAGTGTTGGGTCTTGCTGTGTCTCGTCTGCCTCTCTGCCCCTTCCCGCACACACGTAGCAGGAGCAGCCAGGGCTTAGCCCAGGCCTTGACTTTTTTTGTGACCTAAAAATAGGCATTTACATAATGATACATCAAAGATGATGTTGTTTCTGCAGGAAACAGTTAAACCTCAAGAAAAAAAAAAAAAAAAAGGAGAGAACCAAAAATGCAATTTAACACCCAATTTCAAGCTCATTATCTTTCATTGTCTATTAACTTGGCAATGGTTCAGAAGGTAGCTCATAATAGTTTAAAATGCTGACTGAACACTTCCAGTGTTCAGCATTACTTCTTGAGTCAATAGTGTCGTAGAGTTAGGCATGGGGGCTTCAAAGAGAAAACAGTCCTGAAACGTTTACCTTGGCATTTCCCAATGTTTCGAGCTCAGCTCATGGTTGCATTCACATGGATCTTCTCCCAGCGTGTGGATCCCCAGCTCCTGAACACAGAGCCAAGGCATGCAAAAAATACTGATATGAAATAGTACAGGTCGAAAATGTGTGCACAAGGCCCATAGGCAAAACGTTGATTGGCTTGAAGGATTTTTTTTCTCTTTTTTAAAGAATTCCTTGAGATGATTTGTAGGCAGAAGCCAAAGGTGTTTGTCCTGCCCCTCGTGCATGGGGTTTGCAGATATTATATTATATTTGTAGATAATATATTGAGTGTTAGAGCTGAATCTCTGCAACAGGTAGCAATGGAGCTAAGTGGAGGATTGTTTTAAAATGAGGAAAGCAGAGCCTAATCCAGCACCTGTGAGCACCAGAGGAAAGATCCCTGTTGCCTTTAATAGGCTTTGGATCAGCTCGGAGGATACTGTTAGAGTTGTCCTTTTGTGCCTACACCCACGTACACCTAGTCCTCCTTCACGATGGACCGTCCACAAAACCTCCTGGAAATGCTGGCTTAGAGCTGTGCTGTTAAGGTCATTATAGCTGGAGTGATGCTGCTTTGTGAGGAAGCTGAAAAGAGTGAAATCCTGAAGGCTATGCAGCACTTGCACCGTATTTTCACTTTTTTCAGATCACTATCATATTATCTCTGCTTTAGTGGACTAGAAAAGGGATCCCAGCACAAGAGTCAATGCTAACCAGCTCCTTGTCTTTCAGAAACCATCCTGCAATACTGTCTGCATTGAGTTTATCAAGTATCTGTGAAATTTTGAAAGCAGAAATGCTTTAAAAGCAAATAGTGCTTTTCTCTGCTGGTTGAGGATTCTGCTCCACAAGTTGGGAAGTAATCACCTTGGCTTATCCTTTTACATATTGTTGGGATTTTATTACTCAGGATATCTATAATAATTAGACAGTGGCTAATTAAACAGGCAGTTTGTTCCTTCAGATGTCCTCGATGCTTGTGCTGACAAAATTAGCGGCAGAAAGGAGATAAATGGCAGTGGGGCAATGGGCTTGGGATCTGGACATAGGGAACATCCCTGTGAAAATGCACAGACCAAGGCATTAAACTGTAGTAGCTTAACTCCACGGAGCAGATTCATGCTGGCACACTTTTAAAAATGTCCATAATGTAAGCACCTATGAAAACCTTTCCAGATGATGTATTGCTCACCCTGCGTATTCCCACAGCACTCAGGGCTGGCTCATCTGCGTTTCAGCCTTGCCTTCTGCCAGTTATTAGCAGAAGATTGAGATGAGAGGGAAGCAAATCTCATTTGTTATCAATTATTTGTTCTGTTCCAGTTTTATGGAATCAAACTCTAGTTCTGGGTGGTTTTGGTTGCCAAAGTCACCACCAGAATGAAGCAAATAACAGCAACAGGGCGTTGGTCAGGGCATACGTAGGACCTGTTGGTGCCCTATCTAGTAGATTTAAAGTTAAAATAAAATAAAATTGAATAAAATAAAATAGGGCAAAGCATTTGTTTCTGCATTATTTTCTTAAAGTTTACCTTTCAGTTTCCTCACTTGAGTTTCTTAATTTAAAACAGCATGTATAAAGAGTATACAGTGGAAAGGGACAAGAAGAGTTGCCAAAAGCCAGGCATGGAAGGAGCTGACAACTTTAAATAATCTCTCCCAGCCCTCCCAGCTGAATGAGTGCCGGTTGACATGCTGTCAGCTTCAGTTCCTACAGAAAAATCCTACTCTCACTCATGCTTGTTTAACGGAGAAAAGAATTTGGCCCACTTTCTGACATTCATCTTCTCATTTCCATCACACTACAGAAGCTCACCTGCCTATGAAAAGACACATGGCGTGATTTTTTTTCTTTCTGACACCACTGTAGAAGGAAGTCTGCTGAATTCAAAGGGATTAAACTGCTGTAAAATCAAATTAAGATCCCAGTTAGACCGTAGACATCTGAATTGTTTCCAGTCTCAGGATTTGGCTGTAAAGGGAAGTTCTAACAAAACTTCCTTTTTTTTTCTTTTTCTTTCCTTTTCTTTTTTCTCTGATTTGAGATAAAGCAGTATCTTGAGTATTTCAGGGAAGCATGGAGAAGGGAAAACTGCTCTTGGTCCAGCTTTCATATTTAGGCAAAGCTAGGGAAGCGTTCTAGCAGGAGGCATTTTCAGTGTAGGGATACAGGGCATTGGGCACGTGAGGATGCAGGGGAGCCTGATGCCAGATGTCCCATCAGCCACTCAGCCCTGTTGTTCACAGTTCCTGTACAGGCCCTGTGAGAGCCAGGGATGGTGCCTCTGCCTTCATCCTCACCCAGTCCCCAGCAAAACTCCATGGGAAATTCATTTTTCCACAAGCGACCTGGTCTAGTGGAAGGTGTCCCTGCCCATGGCCCGGCTTGGAACGAGATGGTCTTTAAGGTCCCTTCCAACCCAAACCATTCCATGATTCTATGATGTGTTTATGATGGTATTTAAATAATTTCCTTAATTAGCTCGGGTTTTCCCCACCTTCAGTTGTGTTGAGTGTCTTCTTGTTCTAGAGTTGGTCTCCTGGAAGCAGGAGCTCCCCATCCATCTTTACTGTACTATCCATTATTTTATAAACATTTGTCAAACATTTATTGTATCCCAGTCTTTTCAGTATCTCCTTGTGAATGTTACTCCATGTTTATATTCTAATCTCTCATCATTCAAGCCGTTCTGATGCTTGAGAGCTGTTTTCGTGCTGATGTGATCATTGCTTTAGAGAATTCTAGGCCGTGCCATCAGTTTATGTGATGTGTAGTACTCTGATAATTTCCAACCTGTTCCTTATGGAGCCAATCCTACTGTTTACTTTTTAATGGTGAATGTATATTGAGCAGATGTTTGCTTACAGTGTTCTCCAGATCTTTTGTCCCGGGCTGATAAAGTTAATTCAGAGCTTTATAGGGTATGCAAATAGTGCAAGTATTTCCATCCATCCTGCTGGCTTTCTGTTCATTAGCAGAGCACGTTTGCAGAGTTAAAAAAGAAGGAATTGTATTGAATTTCTGCTTTTACCTGGCTAGCATTAGGTGCAGGTCAGAAGGAGGTTAGAAACACAAGTGAGAGACTTGTATTTGCCTCTTGAGCTGCTCAGTTTCCAGTGAACGTGATTTAAAATGGTTTCAGAGGTGGTTTAGATCTGCTTCTCAGAGCCTGTGTGGGAAGGTTACAGGAACTCTGGAGTGCAGCAGCTGGGTCCATGCTCTCCCATCTCTGTTCCAGTACTTAGGCATGAGATCCTAAGTAAAATATATAAAACATAAGGATTTTTTATGATATTTTCTGTGAAAGAAAGCTTCTGGTACTTGGAACACAGAATCACAGACTAGGTAAGGAAGATGCCTCTGGAGGTCACCGGCCCAGCCTCTGCTCAAAGCAGGGCCAGTTTCAAAGTAGGATCTGACTTCAAACTTGGATTCAGTTGCTCAGGATCACATCCAGGTTAGACTCAAGTCTTGACGCTTTCCATTCCTTGTGTATGGCTGATAGAGGTGAAGTCCCTCTCTAGCTTAGGAGTTTGCACAGGTGGGAAGGTCTGCTGGGCTGTGGGACACAATTTAAGCATTTTAGGTCAACCTTAGGTCTTCCTAGCTAGAGGGAGGTTGTCCTGGCTAACAGGGATCCTCACTGTGGATGAAATGAGCCAGCAGGAAGGCTGTTGGAGTTGTCTAATTTTGGGATCCAGCCATGGATATGGATATATGTGTAGATATATATGCGTGTAGGTGGCCTGCACCTGAACTTCTCTCTGGGCTTGCTTTGCTCTTGGCTCTCTGAGGTAAATATCCAGGAGACTCCAGCTCTCTGAAAATCATAGAAATATTTAGGTAGGGAAAGATCCTTAGGATCATTGAGTCCAACCATGAATCCAACACTTCCATGATCACTGTGTCCCCAGATGTTGGTCTGTAGCTCGCAGCAGGTGGCTGCACTTGCAGAGTGGGACTAAAGCAATTATGGGGGCAACTTTCAGCATAAACACCAGGACTTGGAACTTTTCATTCTGACAGTATTAGATAGCTTCCAGGGGAGTTTTAGAAAGCAAATGAAAACTGGCAGATGAGCCACAGCCACTTCAAAACAGTAGATGAAGAAATGGGTCAAAGGAGATCGTAAGAAAAGTTGCAAAAAGCATAAAAACTCCGTTCTTTCAGTAAAGTTTATTCAAATTATCTTGAGAAAAGAAGCCTGAAACTTGTTTTCCCACTTACAGTCAGTCAATGTGTTCTGAACTATCCTATGCAAGGTACTGCATGGATTTGCATCCAAAATTTGATGTTTTTGTTTAAAGACAGCAAGAATGAGGTGCTTTTATAAAAGGCCAATATAAGAAGCTGCGGAACAGACCAGTTTGGTCAGGGAAATACTGTTACTCTGCTGAGGTGTATGAAATAGCTCTGCCTTGGGCCTCACGGTGCACCCAATTCTTATAAAGCAATGGTGGGTTTTGAGGGTGATTTCCAAAGGTGCTTGGAATTTGAAAATTGAACTTCAGAAATAATTGCTACAAACTGTTTACCACCTTGATTCTTCCCTCTTACTCACTTGCAGAGGGAAGGAGCTGCATCACAGAGCAGATCTGACCCAGTACAAATTGACTCTGTAAATCATTCCAGTCTTGCCTGCCAAATCTCAGATTTTTTGTGGAAAATTAGTCTCTAAATCCTAATTTTGTTAAAGCCATTTTTTAAAAAAATGCAGAAAATCTACACTAAAACAGTTCTGTGTTCTTGAACTCCAACTGTCCTGAAACAGCCAGCCTGAATGGGTGAACACTCCTCATTAAATTCTAAAGGTTAACTCTGAAGTCTAATGATGGCAGCGTAGATATTAAGTGCTTTGGTTCTGATCTTAGGACACCAGAAACAAGTTGGTTATTTCATGAAAGACACTGTGCTGCCACTGACATTGTGCTGTTTGTTCTTTATGGGAGGATACTGCTTTATGTGAAAACTTTGCTTCTTTTGATCTCCACCTATTTAGGAGCTGCTGATGGAATGATAGTGATGGAATTTTATTCCTTGAAAAAATGAATGTCCGGATCTTTGCAGAGTTATCACTCCTCAAAAAAAAAGGAGATTATTCTCAAGTAAAGGCCAGAGCGATGGTGATCAAGCAGAGCTAGGCTCTGCTCCTTCTGGCTCATGGTTCTGCCATGTCTGAGGGTGAGAGGGGCACATTGGTCCCTGAGGGTGTTCAGTCCTTGACGTGTCCACGGAGACCACCAGTAAAGCAGAGAGAACAAATAACCTGGGCCTGGTGACCAGCTTACCTGTCTTAAAAAAACCCCACTGAATTCACCTCATTTTTAAATAATGCCTCATAAGCGTTCTTTGACCAGCTGGCTTCCATGCCTCCTGAAATCCTTCCCTCATTTTGTGTTCCAGCCTCTAACACGGTTCCGTGTGTTTCTCTCTTGTGCTTCCTCGCAGGGCGAGACGGCCGGGTTTTCTTGGGCAGTGCTCGGCAGTAAATTCAGGTCTCTGCTCGCAGCAGAACCGAGGGAAGATTTGTGACAGATGGGGCTAAGTCACAAACTTGCAGCCTCAGGCAGAATTGTGGAAGTTTCCAGAGTGTGCCCATATTTACCTGATCAGAGAGAAAAGAAAATCTGCAGAGGAAGCCGAGCCTGGCTGCTTGTCATAGCTGACACAGAGCCATCTGCCACAAACCTGTGGCGGCTTCAGATCTCCAATCCCTGCCACCACCCCAGCTCAAATTAAATACAGATTCTTAGAGACGTTATGATGGTTACACATGTCCTCGGCATCACATGCAGGAGACTGTTCAAAAAAAATATGTGGCCTGTTGTGTAACCGCACTCATGTATCCCATATGTGGTGCCACATTGAATTTCCGGTTGAATCTGTTTTTATCCTTTGTACTGGATGACATGGTGCCTGAATTCTTTCTTTTCGCCGACACGATGGCAGCCAAGCTGCAGCTTCAAACGCTCACACTTGGCTGAGTTTCTACCTAGGTTGCCAGGTTATCATTGGAGCCTTATTGTGTCCTCAAAGGGCCACAGGGCCTGAAAGGAGGATCCGAATGCTGCCGGACTAATTGGGCAGCCATCTCTGGGTTGTTGGGAGGCAAAGGGCTGCTTGAGCACTTCTCTCTCTCTCTCTCTTTTTTTTTTTTTCCCGTAATTTTTTTTTTTTAAATTGCAAATTAATGACTCTCTGGCACAGGGGTTTTTAAGTGAAGGTATTAATAAGGGGTCTGGCAGGTAATCCCATGATTCGTGGAGTTACATTTGCATTTAATTAATCTTAAGGAAAGCTGAAAGATAAACAGCTGTAATTCAAACTAGCATGGGAAATATGCTACATGGTGCCATCTATCCGATAAAATGAAAGCCGAGACACTTGTTTTATTTCTCTCAAGGATGGAGAACAAACAGATAACAATCAAAATACTTCCAATAAAAACCAGTAGTTTAAATGTAATGGCAGTTCATCAAGAATCTTCGCATCCAGTTGCAAATACAGTCTTTTAAAGATAAATCACTTATGATTCCAGCAGTCAAGCCGCAATATTTGTTGATGTAAAATGTTTTGAAGATGTAGATTGTACAATAAATTTTTAATAAAGTGCCCACTGCAATTTTTAATTAGCATATCTCATTCATGTATAAGTGTGTACATCTATCTCTATGTTTATCACCATGCATATCCTTGTGTCAGAGTCAATGAATGCAATTGTGTCTTTATCTGATGAAGTAGAATCTGGTTTGCAAGTGATAATAAAACCTTATGGCAATTCCAAGATTTTCAACTCTGCTCTGGGAAGAAGCAGGAAGAGGTCTCTGGGTAAGGTGTTACTATGTGAAGCCTGGTAAGACTTTGCTTTGCAGACAGGTGTGGTCTCAGCTTCCCTTGGATCAGGCAGGGCAGCTCCTCTCCCTGAAAGGGGTGAAAGGTACAGGCTGGTCCCCGTCCCCACGCATGCTTTTGTCACTTCTGACACCATCAAGAAGCTGAAATCATTTTTCAGCATAAGAGAGAGCATGTGTTACTTCTTGTTAAAATTACCCCATGAAGCAATCATAAACAACCCGGGGAAACCCAATGGAAAGTGTTTGGGTGTTCTCCTAGCACTGCAGAGTTGTAATTTTGCAGTTATCATCTCTCTGCATGCGGTTTCCTCCTCCTTTTTGCTCAGCCAAAGCCCAGCTTGGCTTTAGGCACTGCATGTGGTTGGGTGGACGTAGTCTTCTCAAGAGCGTAGGTCTGGTGGTCGTCCTTGGAAGAGCCAAGGAACAGGACTGCCTTGCACTCCTACCAGAGTGTATCATAGGTGTTCATCAATGTCATCACACCTTGCACCAGCAAATTGGAATATTTTTTGGCTTTACTGCTGGGGAAACTGAGGCATGGTGCAGTTGTAGCAAATTGCTTCAAGTATCACAGTGAGTCATTCTCCAAACCAATAAAAGGGAAAGAGGAGATGCTGTAACGCTGCACTAGGGCTTGTGGTGAGCAGACTCAAAACATCAAAGCTGTGTGGTTTGCACTCAAAGGCTCCTGCTGTCCCCAGGGCACACCCTCAGCAGCCCCACGGCCAGAGGAGGTCTCGCCCAGCTCCTTGGTGAGGTGGAGCTCTTCCCTGCTGAACTTACTGACAGTGATACTTCAGCCATGCCCAGCTCTGTCTGGAGAGCAAAGCTTCGTCTTGGTGGAAAATTTTTCCCTTCTTATGAACCCTTGCAAATAACGTTTTATAATAGAAACTCTGTGAGGAGTTTAATTGCAGGGTAATAAATAGCAATGCTGTGTTATCTCCTGATATTTCTTTACATTCTTAGCAAAGATGCACAGCTGCTCTGGAGCAAGGATCCCTGGAAGTGTTCAAGGCTGGGTTGGATAGGGCTTGGAGCAACCTGGTGTGGTGGAAGGTGTCCCTTCCCATGGCAGGGAACTGGAACTGGATGAGCTTAAAGGCCCCTTCCAACCCAAACCATTCTGATTCCATGTCCTTACCACATCATAGGATGTGTCAGGGGCCACCCTGGCCTGTTCCAGGTCCTCAGTCAAGAGAGTGATGTAGGACTGCCAGCTAGTCAGAGGTGATGCTTGTAGGGCTTCCAGGTAGCCAGAGGTGATGCTTCCCCCAGAGACTGTCCCCTTCAGCCCTGCAGACTGAAACAGCCCGCGGAGCTTTGTCTCTCAGTTTCAGCAGGAGAAACGAGAGCGTTGCCCCGCGCTGCTTCATTTCAACCTCTCACTTCAAAAAGTCAGAGGGACAAGTTGGGACCTCGGTCCTGTTGTTCCTACACACATGAGTAAGCGGTGAATGCAGACACCTAATCCTGTGAGTAGTGCGAGAGAACTGAACCTTGACTTACTTTCATATTTATTGATGTTTCACCTGCATTGACACAGCAGCGCCAAGGCTTTGATACAAATTTCAGTGCAGAGTCAGAGCTGGGTTTTCCCGACTCTGTGCCAGCCTCACCAGGCAGCGCCCTGACCAGACAGCTCCTGCTGCATCAGTAACAGGCCAGGCACCTAATCCTACAATCCTTTTGTCTTAGCATTTGAGATCACAGGAAACACAGGTTTATTCCACATGAGAATTGTCTTTTCCCATATAAAAGAAAGGAAAATCCCAGAACAACTAGGGAATTCTGTAGCAAACCGTTTCCAGCATTCCTAGCCCCACTCTGGTGCTGCAGGCACGGCAAGGAGCCGTGGCACTGACCAGCTTCCATCCCTGTTTGCAGCACTGAGACCTCTGCCTCAGCTCAAAGCTGTTCTGAATTAGGTGGTTAGATTTTTCTAATTGCGTTTTTAAAGACCAAGCCAGCAGTTCATTAGAAATCACGGAGCAAATTCTGCTTCTCTATTACACCAATATAAATCTTGAATGAATTTATATCAGGATAACTGGGAGGGTAGAATGTACCTCCCATCTTGTTCCTCAGATTATTAAAAGTTAAAGGGCCTTGAAAATTAAATTCACCTTTCCCTGTTCAAGCTGTTTACTCTGGTTTTTATTCCAGAAAGGACAGTTGAAAATAATTAACCAACCTCCTTTCTGCTCATAGGCACTTTTAAGTTGGATTCTCATGTACTAGCCCAAGACTAGTTTGTGTGGAAAAGACCAGAGGGCATTTTCTTTCAAACAAATTGTTTTCATGGGAATAATTTCCCAGAGAATTATATTAAAACCTTTCCACAAATCCTTGATTTTTGAAAAAAAAAAAAAGAAAAAAGAAAAATTCCTCTTATATATCCTTGATTTGAGGGACTTGGCAATTTATTTGCAGATATAAATGAACACCTTAATTAAAGTCCTTGAGAATTTTACCTTATAACAGGCTAACATTATTTAACTGAAATACTTCTTAGCGAGGCTTCATCTTGCAGGAAAATTTTGCCTCTGAGTTACCAACCCTTGCAAATAAGGTTTTATAATAGAAACACTGATAGAACTTTAATTACAGGGCAATAAATAGCATCGCTGCCTAATCTTCTGATATTTCTTTAGATTCTTGGCGAAGATTCGCAGCTGTTGCTGGAAACTGATAATCAGGGGCTGGAGGGGTTGGAAGTTGTTCCCCCCTCCCCGCGGAAGCAGCGGCGGCAGCAGCGAGCGCGGAGCGGGAGGAGGCTGCGGGACGCGGCTGCGGGACCCGGGCGGCGGCGGCGGCCGCGGGGAAACAGGGGAGCGCAACGGGGGGAATCGGGATCTTGGCATCGAATATCCCACCCGCGGAAAAGGTTTTCCTATCCCGGTGAACGGCCGAGAGGATGGAGGTGTGGGCAGACCGGGTTAAACGAGGCCGGTGGCAGCGGTATTAGTAAAAATGATAAATCAGAAAAATCATGACAATAATAATAATAATGCGAAGGACGTGAGCCGGGGCCGACCGCTGTGGGGGCAGCCCCGCGGTGCGCTCCGCGCATCCCGGCGCATCCCGGCGCATCCCGGCGCATCCCGGCGCATCCCGGCGCATCCCGGCGCGGCGCTGCGGGCGGAGCGGAGCGCAGCTTCCCCGGGAAGCGAGGGACGGACACGCCGCCCGCCACTTCTCATCATCGATATTATCGATAATAAAAATATTCTTTTGAGAATCGGATTCTTCCGTAGCATTGCTATCCAAGAGACAGCAAAAAGAAAGGCTCCTCCTTCCCCTCCCCGCCGTGACTTTTCCGCGGGTGCGGAGCGGCCGCCCGTGGTGCGCAGCCTTCCCCCAGCCCTGCGCGCCTGCGGCCGCCCGGCTCCGGCTCTCCTACGGTCCCTGCAGTAAAAACACAACCCCCAAAAACACCAAACGAACAAAAAATACCCCCAAGCCCCCGAAAGAAATCCCGGGCAAGGAGCGCGGCGCTGGGGAGGGATGGGAGGGATGCGTGCGAGGGGCTTAACCCTTGGAGCTTTGAAGGCAAAACAAGGAAATACGTTGGAAAGGCATGTCTGTAAACAATGATAATTAGCCTTTTCAAAAATCATAACACTGATTAAAATCTCGGATTCATTATTTATTCATCACAGAACCTCTTTGCAGACCTGGGAATAGTGATTAAAACCTAAGTGCTTCTCGATTTTGCACAGCTCGAGAGGAGCCTAAAAAGGGGTTAAAACGGAAAGGAAAGAGGAAACCAAGCAAACAGAATTCTTCTTTTAAGAACCAATACTTTCTTCTTCCCTTCCTGGCAGGAATACTCTTATTCCCCCAAATTTTGGTATTATGAAAATGTTTCTCATACTAAGTACAAGTGTTAGACTGAATCCAGTTGGTACTAAAATTGCAAACACACTTTCACTCCTAGAAAAGCCAACAGAAAGGAACTTCTTTTAACTCCATAATAGCACGTTACAGAGTAAATGAACAACTGATGGTCAACTGGCCAATTATGGTATAAATATCCGTTGTTTACAGCGAGGTGTTAAATGAGCCTTTCGAGCACAAAGGATCAGACTGTCTAAGCTACAATTTGTGCTTCATCCCATTATGTCTCCCCGAAAAAAGCCCGTGCCGTTGTAGGTAATGTGCGCACAGAACATATTTCTCTCTGTTGATTTTAGTTTGCTTTAATTCAATACACACTCTTGTTTACTTTTTAAAATTTAAATAAATGTCAGCATTGTATAATTTCTATGTTAACAAAGCAGTGAGCAAAATCCCTTGTATGTTTATAAAATATTATTGTTTAATTCACATAGTTTAGGAATTCCAAATGTTGAGAATAGGAAGGAGGCCAAATACCATCTGTTTATAACTATGATGCATCATCATATGTGTACTTTAAAAAAGAAGAAGAAAAAAAAAAGCTTGGTCAATCATGCCACTGTTCTATCTGTTAGGAATATGGTGAGGATTTAAAATCTCTCTGTGCCATCCGCAGGAAATTTTAGTGTGGTTTAATTCTGAGCAGGGATGTTACAGGAGTTGCTCACGTCTGTGTTCCTGTCAGAAGAGCTGCAGGAAACACTCACGTGCCCCAACCACTGCAGGCACGAATTCAATCACTTTCTCCCAGCCTCAATATTCCCCACTTCCAGAGACCGAGAAGCAAAACCTGAGAGATTTATTTAAACTCCTTTGTAGGTTTTGAGGGGAGAGGGGAGGTGCGGGTGCATCTGGGGCTTCATTTCCAAGAGCTTCATGCGTTCGTGTGCCCGTGTTTTTAAGGACAGAAGGAAAGCATGAGGATTTTGTAGCCTGTCTTGCAAAACACAGGCTATAGACTATCATTCAGCTGATTCTGCAAATAGCTTTAAAAAAAAAAAAAAAAACAAAAAACAACCCTCTGTCAAATGTTAGTAGTTTTAGGTCCAAGTTAAAATAGGTCCTCGTTAAAAATAATACATTCCATACTACGGAGTGGTACGTAATGTGCATTTTAAAGAGAAGGTAGTCTGCAGGCTTAAAAACAAAGAGAGTGTCTCCAAGTTAAGTAGATAAGAAGATTTTTTTTTTCCAAACCCAAGTTAATTAGCTGGTACGTCAAGCCTCATAGATGTCTTCCTACCTTTCAAGGGCTGAAGAATCCCCAGTAAATGTACTTAAACTTCCTAGCGAGGGCCAGTGAGATGAATGCAGAGATTAGGGCGAGTATTACCGTGCCTTCTCAGTGCATCCCAGCTGCAGTTCATCCTACTATTGATAATGATGCTTGGAGTTACTGAGGTGGTTTCTGAAACTCACATATGGGGTCCTTTCCCCAAGGATGAGGAATAATAGCGGCACTCAGGTGGTACGGGGAGGGTAAGCACAGATTTGCAGTTGTCTTTGCCTGGTGCGTGGTGACTTTTCAGTCGTGCTGATTTAATAAAGGGAGAGGTACATTCAGGACAAGGGCTGTAATTCTCTGGTACAGTGTTTCATTTTTGTTAAGAAACAGGAGGGGGGAATGAAAAAAAGCACAGGTGAAAGGAAAAAATGTCTGGAAGCCGGCCCTGGCAGAACGCTGGTGCAGTATGAAACGTTTTGTGGCCAAACTCTCAGCAATTTCTGTAATACCACAGTTTAGCATACTGTACACTGCACTGAAATGCCTGGGACTTTGTTTTTGAACTTTTTCGTTTCTACTGTTACACTTAACTTGCAGCATCTTGAATTACTTAGCTACACCCAGATAGAAAGTTACCGTTTCTTTAGCTCTACACCCTGCTCTGGGCTCTTAGTGCTGAAAACTGTCCATCAGAGTGGGAAAGCCCTTTCCAGCCCTTTCCTGTATATTTCCCAGCCTTTAACATAACCTTCCAAGACGGTTTATTATCTTGAAAGACTTTAATATTTTTAATTAGGAAAAGGAAACGCCTCACACACCTCTCTTAAGTAATCTTTTTGGAGCTGGTTCCATCAGCAGGGATAATTTGCTACTGTGCCATGAGCTTAATCTGCTCACACTGACATTACAGGAGTGAGAAACAGGACAAAAGGCACCTTCTGTCACTGCAGTTTGCAAAAATATTCATAAATGTAAAATGTATACAATCCCAGCTTGAAAAAAAACCTGGTGCCAGCTCCACACAGCCAGACATGCATTCCTGCGTATTCCTTCCTATTTTCCATGGCTATGCGATCCTGGGTCTCCCAAGCTGAGATAGCAATCAAGGGGGAAGATTGTCCAATTATGAGGTGCATACCTGTGCACGAGGAATTCTGTGGACCCCTCGTGCTCGTTTATCAGTTTGTTTTTACATGCTGGAGTAGTTTTTTGAGATACAGTGACAGAGGCTGCTCTGAGGGTTGCTACATACCATGGTCACTGCACGCCTGGTTTCGTGCTGTTCCTGGGCACTTGGGGTCAGTGCAAGGCGATGGGCGTTTGGAATCACGCCCTGGCACAGGTATAAATCCTTTACAAAGAGCTGTGGTTGAGGCTGGATATCCAGGACAGCCAGGTGGGAAGCCCTGGGTCTCCCCGCTGTGTCTGAGGGTGCCTGTGCTGTGTCAGGACTGCAAACAAAACACGCACCAGGCACGAAGCACATGGTAATTCACAAGGAGAATGTGTTCCCTGGTCATCACGCTAACGTCTGACACCCTTTTGGGGTCTGAACACCTTGTGCTCCCCCTTAGCAGAGGTAGCTGAGGGCATTGATGGTCTCACAAGCTCCCGGGCATTAACATTTAACCATCCTATAATTTGGTTTTTAAGTGAAAGCAGGGAGATTAATAAACTTAATCTAGCATTCAAACAGATTTGAGGACAGCTGACCTCTGCCCTCTAGAGACCCAGGCTCATTTGAGAATCTGCATCTGAGAGAGCCCCTACAGGACAGCCAGTCCTGTCCCCCATGGGCTGCAGAGTGTCACCCTCGCTGTCTGCAGCAGGAGCAGTGGTGACAAGGAATCTGCTGCTTTTATTTATGTCTCTCTCCTCTAGAAGGGTCAGTGTTTGCAAATACAGCTCCCTCCTACAAGATAGCAGCTCTCCTGGGGAGGAGCACAGCAAAAGTAAAATCTTGGTCAAAAACTAGAGGATATTTTAGTTTGTTTGTGCATAGGAGAAAAAGAAAAAATCAGACAAAAAAGAAAAACAAAAGGAAGAAAAAGGGAAGCAGGGAATGTCAGGTCTTTGTTTTGGGGCACAGGTTTGCAACTTTTGGCATTACCTTATAAAATTCCCAGATCAGGAAAGCCTTTCATGTTGGAGTGTTCAGCCAACGGAAGTGCTGCCTCAAACTGTAAAGCATTATCTGTGGATTTCTTTGCACATTGCACGTCGTGCAATTCTTGGGGATAAAAACTTGGATAGGAGTAGTTTGTCAATGCTATTAATAGATATGTTTAATGCAGAAGTGTGCAATGTGATGAACAGCCTTGGCAGGAACCATATCCAGCCTGATTGTATTGTAATACTGTTTGATGCAGCAGTGTGTTTGATCAGTTACAAGTGATGAGTATCATATCACATCAAACAATTTAATACAGTCTCATTGTATGGAATTATGGCTGCTGTCAATCAGCATGTGGCCTATTCCTTACAGATCTGTCTTTGGGAGCTGGAATACAGTGGTAGCTTCATATGCATTAATAAATAAAGTGCTGCTGAAATTCCATACAGACCTGTTGAGATTTTTGTTTCTCTTTCATGGCCTCTTTATTTTTTATTTAATTTTCATGATCTTTTGTCACTCCCTTCTGTTTGAATACTGGGTGGAGGTGAATTCACCTGGTCAACAGGACCACCCAGGGTGGGGCCAATGTGCTTTGAAGAATGCTTGGAAAATATCTAGCAAAAAAAATATATATATGAGAGTTGTGAATTTTGTTTTTCTGTGAATAGCAGCCTGAGTATAAATCCACTGAACTAGTTTTCAGCTGAAGCTTCACAGAGTCTCTTTTCTTGGCTTCCTCAGGGGGAGGAGAGGCTATCTATTAAAAATGCATATGTTTTGTCTTACTGCTTGGCGCACCTCACTTGATAACCCCCTACTTTGGTTTGGGGATGGCACTCTTTGAACTTAAAGTCTCTTCCTTAGGACTGATATATTCAAGGTGCTGGAGGGGAAGCCTATGTCAGATGAAAGATATGTATGTAAATAACGGTATTGAGGTGGGGTTTAAGGCATCACCCATTTTACTATCAGTTTCAGACGTGCTGCTCTGCTGCTGGCTTGCCTTGCTCGTGCTCTCTAACGCAGAGGATGGTTTTTAATGAAGTCATACTCTGCTGCCTACAAATATGGGGTCATGCTACACTTGTACAGGAGTGGTGATTTCAGTAATGTTGCTTATTGTGGTCAAAGAGGGCAGAAGATTGCCTTTTTGCATCGTGTGGCTCTGGGATTTTGGAGCCTGCACAGACAAATTGATTGCATTGCAGTAGGGCCACACATTCAGAAAACGGAGGTGTCACGCTGGAAAGCCAAATTTCAGCAGCCGATTAATCAATGTAATGACTGTAAGTTTTTCCACCTTTTGCTACTGTCTCAGACTGCAGATCTAAATAAGACTGGTGCTTGAAAGGGAAATCTCAGAAGAAATTTTTGTAGATGCTAAAGGAAGTGGTTCTTGACTTAATAACTGGCACATTTCCTTCCACATCAAAAATTATCCTCAGGGGTAAAACAAAGCCTGGTAAGAGATAGGGACAGGAATAAGGATAGCTGCATTTAAGAGATATTTCCAATTGACTTTGGGCTGGTGACTGATTTTGAGCTCACCTCGGGTTTGGGGGGTGCAGCCTGGCTTTCCCTGGCACATATTTCCCAGCTAAACTGCACTGATGGATCACAACAAAGGACTGAGAGCAGTCAGGGCTGTGGAGTGGTCAGGAGAAGCTTAGCGTTGTGTAACTCCAACAACCTGAACTCGGAGACATCCATATAAAGCAAATAAATAAAGACCCGGCTTGCTCCTGTAATATCATCCACCTGATAATTCCTGAGCACTGCTCAGCCAGGTATTTCCTCTGCCTCGTAATCCAAGCAAGATAGACAAGACCCCATATGCTCTGTTTTCCATATAGGAATGGGTTGTCCTGTTACACAAATCATTCTGGAATCTTATTATTTTTATGGATTATAAACCAGCCACAATTATACTCTGCTCTTGCAGATGAAGCTGGTTAATTCAGAGCCAAACATCTCCACGGTGTCTGACAATCTCGGTCTTACAGTGCAAGGTAATGCAAAGATAGCAAGGGCAAAATAATATTTAAAATGTCTTTATAGCAAAATTGTTTTACTTCAGACCTGGCTCGTTATGTGGCTACTAATGACACTCCAGGATCACGCAGCACCTGAAGTGGAGCGTGTCCTACCCTGGTTTATCTCATGTCTGGCATTAATTGGCAATGGCTCCGTCTGAGACCGTGATCCAGTCAAATCCTGTAGGCCACGCAGGTCTGGATGGTATTTAGATCAGAAAACTCATCCAAGCAAGAGGAGCATTGGTTTGCCACTAATCCACAGGAGAGCAGTACCTCCACAAGGTTATTTGTAGATTATAAGGCCAAGAAAGGACTATTTGGATCATCTGGTGTCACGTGTATAACACAAGCCATACGACTTCCCTCAATTAATTCCTGTTTGAACCAGAAAACCTCATCCTCTACTGGTCTGAAAATTGCCAGCCATGCAGAAGCCACCACAACCTTTGATATTATTAGATACGGTGTTTTCAGAGAGATTTTCTCTCCAACAAAGGGTCAAAAGTGACATTTATCTCCTGTGATTATTAACTTGTTGCTAGGGCAAGAATGTGAGTCACAGCACTGAGACTGAGGTTCCCAAATACCAATACTTTCACCTGGGTTTTCCTCGTGGTCCTATCTCCATGTGGAATCCTTCATTTTGCCATTTTTCTGTGGTTTCTGTTGCAAAGGGCAGTTCTTTGGCAGTCACCACAGTGATTTGGTGCACAGAGCGATGGTCTCGATAAATAGTGGTCCCTGCACTCATTTGGTGGAACCCACCCAAAATCACCAGGAATGGCATTGCGAAAATGATAACCATACCTATAGTTAAGAGGCTTTGATTTGATGTGTATTTTAAGGATTTTAACAAAATAAAATAAAATAAAATAAAATAAAATAAAATAAAAATAAAATAATTGCCGTTAGTGTAGGTTGTGAAGCCATTGCTGCTCGCTGGGATGAAAGGCACCATATGTGAAACACGTTGCTGATTTGTTATCTCCAGAAAAAATGTTATTAAAGAGTAGAGGGACAGAATGATTTGTTTCTGCTTTCGGGGCAGCGTTTCATGGGTTGGTAGCATGAGTTGGGGTTTAGAGAATGAGGGTGGATCCCATTCCCTCACTGTACACAACCTAAATAAGCACTGCTGAACTAAAATGTCAGAATTTGGTTATAAGAAGAAAAGGTTTTTTTTAAATTCCACAGAGCATTAATTTTTTCAGGTGTTCACCCTCAGTTGTACCACACATGCATCTCCCCACTCCAGCTGCACAGTCTATGGAGTCGTGAGAGAAATATTATTTCTCAAGCAGTGAAATGTGCTTTCTAGCTAAGGAGATGTCCACATCTCTCCCATGATAATAATAATGAAAAGCCTCACAGACCAGCAAAATTCAGCCCCTCCTTTCCTTTCTTGGGGGGCGGAGGCAGCAAATCTCTCAGTGACAGTTGCGGGGACAGTGAGGCGTGCGGCAAGAGGACCCTTCCTCCCACGGGTCCAAGCATCCAGCACCAAAGGGACCCCACCGTGGGTGAAGTGAGGGACCCCCAGTTGGGGTCCCCCAGGGACACCGCCTTCCCCTGCTTGTAGGATGCTCGGAGACAGCTTGTTTGAGCAAATGCTGCCCAATCCCCAGTGTGGGTGTCCAACACGGGATCTCCAAGCACCTCGCCGAGAGGATGATCTGACAGGACTTTCCCAGCATAAACGGTTGCATGTGATTCTCCGTCTTTCCTTTCCTACCCTCCTGCCTCCGGTGCAGGACTCCCAACGAGTTAAAAGTGTAAGAGCTGCTCGGAAAGAGGTCAGCTAATAAATGATATCGAAATCCTAGTCCCAGATTTTCTGTTTCCAACATGCTGCGCAACTAACACTGTGACACTTTGGCAAGATGATGGAGAAAAATCCCGTGCCAGCTGACTGATGAGCACCCATCTTTTTTAATTAATTGGGTTGAAAAATGTCTCGTGTCAGTTTGAATGTAGGGGCTCTTTCAGCTGCGTTTTTCTGGATACATATATATAGATATATCTAACTGCAGATTTGAGAGCCCAGCGTGAGGCCTCATAAATGATAAAAATATGTATATATTAGAATTATAGACACACACACACATGCACATATTGGATAAATTGATACTTAAACATATATGTGTGTATATAATGTTCTATTCTCTGTTCTGAGAGATATTTGTAAATAGATTTTATATATATCTATTGCTATTATTCACAGCTCTATGTGCATGCGTATTGTAAAATCTGTTTGGCTTTTTTTTTCCTGATATGCTTTTTAGTTTTTAGCAGAGTAATATATCTGATTTCTCTTTAAATTAAATGAATTTATTGGTCTGCCTTCCCTTAATGGAATCAATTTTGATATACTCTTTGTTCATGCTGTTACAGGCTTCAGTCTAAGGGCTCTTTGTATTAACTTTTTTAAGTTACATTACAAAGAGGTTTTAAGATTTCCCAACAGGCTTTTATTTAACCAGGGCTTTTGATCTCAAACCTGCTGGGGCCTAGTGAAATCCTTACCAATTCTCCAGTAACTCCTCACTATTGGAATTTGAAAAGACCCACCTGAAGGATTTAACTCGCTGTATGGTTTCAGCCATCCTTTAGATGCTTCTATTCATGCAGACAGCGAGGGGGTCGAGGGCACCCTTTGTGATCCTCCAAGTAGCCTAAGGTGCCCTTTGCATAAGTTGTACTCCTGAGGAAATAAAAATCAGGAGGACACAAACCTATATACCTTATTTCCTGCTATCTTTACTTAAAGGAGGAGCACAGGGGGTCTGCTTAACATCCTTTGCTACCTAAATACCTTTTGGACATGGGAACTCAATAAAGGAACTTTCATTGCATCCATTACCCTACTGCGGTGCATAGCAAATTAGATTTAAAAGGGTACTTTTTCCCTTACAGCTATTTCTATCATTTTCTTTAAAATTTCAATTTAGTGTCTAGTGACAGAATATTCTGTAATGTACATTAGAACTATATAACACCAATTATGCTAACTGTGAACATTATTTCAAAAGAATTAGTTATATTAAGTTATAGATAAACCGTTGGGAAAAAAAAGGTCAGGTTAGGGAAAAAAAAAAGGAGCTATGTGATAATGTTTTAAAGGAGCAACATGAAGTGAATGCTCTTTTCATTTTTTAATCCTTTCATTTTGCATAACCCACACTGAAATTTTGCTACTGGCTTGGTCTTGGTTATTTAGGCAGGGGGGTGGTGTGTCACTGTGTTAGTTTACAGCTACAAATCGTGGTGTAAAACCTACAGCTGGGCCTTGTGGTTGTGGAGAAACATCATTTCCTCCGTTTGGGGGGAAATGGAATTGCAGAAATCCATGAAAACTCTTTTGGCAGACATTGATGGCCAGTATGTAAGAAAAAAAAAAGAAAAAAAAAAAAGGAGAAAAAAAAGAAAAAAAAGAAAAAAATGCTGGCAGACCAAGCTTGAAAGAATATAATAACTAAGCACATTCTTGTCACAGTTTTGGTTGTCTGTTTTCTTTCGCGTGGCTGTACCACACATGATATGTCTGTTACCTGCATTTCGTGTCAGCTTTCTCGTATTAATTCCTTTTCTATTTCAGCTCTATGTTAAAATAAAACCACTCCAGAGAGCGCAAGAGAATCTAAATGTACCTTCTGTTTTCATGACTCTTATTTTCATTTGTCTATTTCCTACTGGTTTATGGGTTGGAGGAGTTTTGAGTTTCAAGACGTTATATATTTGTGCTCCTTCTTTGTGTGCATTTGATCTGGATGTACATTGCATTGGATATGTTTTTGTGTAGATGAATAAAATAAAAATTCTCTATTTTAATCCTTATTTTTTCCTGACTTAAAACTGGTTCAAGACTTTTGCTGGAACCGTGTGCGGTTTCGTTATTTCAATTTGTAGGGATTCCTGGCAAATCATTTGTGTTTTTTGACGTCCTGTGGGATCAAACTGCCATGAATTGTGAATGATCTAAAAACTGTGTAGTTTACTTCGGCTAAAACTGCCTTCCACTTGAAAGCATAAATCAGCACAGTTGAAATCTAGTGAAGGTCTTTTTTTTTCTTTTTTTTTTTTAACACTTGGGATTTGCCTCAGCTCCTGCTCAAGCTGAAGCATTGCTGTGCTGGTCCCTTGCATCCAGAGGAAGAGCTGGATGACACTGCCACAAGTGCCAAATTTCTGGGCAGAGGACAGTCCTGACTGTCCATCACAAGTGATGGGTCCTTGGGCAGACCCTGAAATGTGTCCTGCCCAGGACTGCACCTTCTGCAGGCTCACTCAGGATGGGTTGTCCTCTTCTGGGGCCTTCTCACACTGGTCTAGAGTTCAATAATTCAAAAAACCCGTCAGACTCCAAGTCAATCACAGAATCATAGAATCATTTAGGTTGGAAAAGACCTCCAAGATCACCAAGTCCAATTTAGACTTCTATTCAGGACTCTTTTAACTTTCAGCCGCAGCTCCAAGTGGAGTTACAGTAGGAGCTTTCACTTTTTCTCCAGCAGTGAAGTGAAATTGGAAGCAGATGTGAACGCTGGCATTGTCTCTGGGGGACAGATGATGTTATTTCACCAGCTTGACATCTGTTGAGACTTGATTAAACCCAAAGCGTGCTGGGCTGGTCCTGTTCTCTAGATCTTCTGAAAAGAGATTTGTCCCACCAAGTGTATTTGGGGATTTAAGCCTCCCTGCAAACCTGGAAGCCTCTGAGCTGTGGCTTCAAATTGGACTTTTCGTTCAGAAGATGCAAACCACAGTGGAAAGGTTTATATCTTTATGGCACAGATGTGAGGCTTTAATATCAGTCCATCTTTATAAAATAGTGGGAAAGAAAGGTAAATTGAGAGGGGAAGAAGGAGCTTTTGATTGGCAAGGAATGATGATACTTTCGAGTGCATGTCTGTGTGCACCCGCAGCAAAATGCCCTGGTCCAAACCTTTATTCTTAAAAACTTCCTGAGAACTTTGCTGGGCAATGTCATCCTTGCCCACCCCAAAAAGGAGGAAGCTGTGCTCCTCATGCACATCTTTTCCACCGTGCTGTACCCATCACTCTGTGTCTTGGAGGGGTATAGAAAACCCTAATTTCCATGTGGATGGCGAGGGATGCCTTTGTGGAGGCAGCAGCACCGGATGCTGCCCGGATGCCTGAATAGCCCCCAAGAAACCAAAGCATCCCAAGTTTTATTCTACCAGCTCCCCCTGTGACCTTTGGTAAGCAACTTAACCTGTTGTCCTCAGGATCCCCAGTAAAATGGGAGACCTTAATACTTATCTGGTGGGATAACAGTGCTTAATACTTACCTAATTGGATGACAATACTTACCTACATACCTCACAGGGGTGTTGTGAGGATTAATTAGCTAATGTTTGTAAAGTGCTTTGGAGATGGAAAGCGGTATATAGTAGTGCTAAGCACTATTACTCCCTGTCAGCACCGAGACCTTAAAATGGCTAAGGCTGCAATAAGAGTTTTTTTATGTTTTAAAATAAGCCAATTCTGCAAGGCATCCGGATGCTGGGATTATTTTTAGGCAGAGATTTCTGAGAAAGTTGGGCAACAGAAGAGTATAATTATATGACCTGAAACCTTTTGTTGTTTCTTTTAGTTGACCAGCTAAACAGTCTAAGGTGTCGTTTGATGAATTGTAAAAACTGCATGTTGGAGTTCAAGATAGATCAGTGTTTACTCTTGCTGATCAAACAATATTCCTTGAAATAAATATCTTTGCTACAATTTGGACAAACAAATATATTGAATAAGCCAGAGGAAGTATTTATTCCTGTGTTCTTTCTTTCTGTATTTCTTTCTGTAAGCAGCTTTTTTATCAGTGTAATTCTGCTCTTGTTCCCATTAGGGTAACTGAAAGGTAACACCGCTGCAGTAAATGGAATTACACCAGATACAAAAGCATTATGTGAGAGCAAAATTATATTTATATGTGGTCTGAAATGCAACCTGACACTTGGTTTTAAAGAAAAATCAAACCAATCGTTCCTAGAAATATATATAAATGCAACTTTAACAGAAATTGTCAAGCTCTTTGTTGAATCCTGCTTGTTTCATGGCAACTCCTAAACAGATTTTGCAAAAGGAAGGTCTGGTATAGCATAAACCATATTTTCCCTTTCGCGGGAGGAAACTTTGCAGGATTTTTGCCTTTAAATATTTTATTTGGTTCCTAATGTGGGCTCTCGGTCCAAGAAAGCAACTTTATAGTTATCAAAGCACCCATTTGTATATTTTTTTGCTAGAGCATTTCTTCAGATCTTTTCCTCTCCAGTGTTAAAGAGAATTCCCACAAATTCCTAAAATCTGCTAAAAGACAGAGCGGAGTGCTTGCATTGGTATGTTGTATGTTGGCTGTCCCGGGTAAAGAGCCTGTGCATTTTCATCCTGGGTATGCAGGAGAAATTCGATCTACTGCTGGGCTAAGCACCAGGATTTGGTTGGCTCTAGGACCAATTCTTACATTTCTGCATTGGGCAAACACAAAAATGGATAACACTTGAAATAAAACCTACCCCAAAGCCTTTCGTGTGGATATCAGGTTATTTGAAAATGTAACAGAGACCATTCACCATAATCAAGGGTGAGTCAAGGAAAATGGCATCAAAGAGCTCAGAGCAGCCAAGAGGAAAACTCAACCCAACCCCGAGTGCGTTGTTGGTGTCCCAGCTGCCAGAACAACCGAGGAGGCTTCGGGGGAAGCAGGCCAGGAAGCCAGGTGTGGTGGTTGGGATGGATGTCTCCCAGATTAACTGGTGTTTGGCCCTTCAGCTGCCATGAGAGCCCAGCGTGGGTCCACGGGCACTGAATCCAGCTTTGGACCACAGGAGGAGTGTGAAGTGAAGGATGACTGATGCTGTCATGCTTCTAATATATGCATGTGGATATAATAGCTGTGGAGAGCTCTGCACTTGGTGTTCCTGAGGAGGAGCTGAGGGGAAAAAGGGGACTTGGTGTTTGGGGACAATTATCTGTATCTAGGCAGCAGAATTTGCAGACTTGGAGCCGAGAAATTTGGTTGAAGTACAGGACTTTGCTAACCCCTCGGTGCCCATCGTTAGCATTTCCCAGAACAGGAACTCTTGCCAAAATGGAGAGGATTCCCATAGCCAGTGCCTGGAGCTAGGAAGGTGAAATGCAGACAGGGAGGGAAAAGGTCAGGAAAGACGGGGTTGCAATGGAGCATCAAACAATGGAAAAAAGACTCAAAATCTGAATTTCCATGTCTGCTCTCAATGACCTTGGGCAAATCGTATAAGCACAATGTAAAATGGGGTAAAAGCCCACTTCTACTGCACTTTAGGAATGATCAGAGATAGTTCAGTGTCCAGGTGCCACCATGATGGAGATGGACACAGACAGGCAGAGCAGCTCCCAGTGGGGCTACGCTCTGCATCCCGTGTTGGAAAAGCACTTCTGTCATCTCTTTTTGCCTCAGGAGACCTAAAGAAGATGTAGCAGTGGATTGTTTTGTACACCTGGATTTAATCTTCTCTCTCTTGCCTTACCCAAATCAACTCCATCTGATGGTGTAGTGCATATTTCCAGCATATTCACCAGTCTGGCAGCACTCCTTTAAAAAAGAGATGTTCTGGGAGGAATGCACAGCCCAAAGTCCACCTTTCTGAGCAGACTGTGCTTGCTGCACCAGCAATCAGTGATGTGTAAATCAGCTGGTAACATCTGAAATTGCTTCTGTGAAGTTTACCAGAACTTGTATGCCAAAGATTTAGTTCCTACTCTAATAAGTGCTTAATAAGTAGCAATTTCTAGTTAAAAAAAGAAAAAAAAAAAGTAGTGGTCATGCAAATAAGACAGTGCTACTGAACAGGAGAGCTTCAAGGGGACTCGCAGTACCTGGTCTCTGAGGCTGCCTCTGGCAGTCAAAGAATCACAGAATCACAAAATCATAGAATTGTTTGGGTTGGAAGGGACCTTAGAGATCACCTGGTTCTATCACCCACAGGCACATCTGGGCTGTGATTCATTCTGTATTAAAAAAGCTCAGTGGTTCCTTCCTCACCTTTGGCCAAGTATTTACACTCTTCCCTGGGTGCAGCACCGATGTTCCGTGGTGCATGACCACCCTGGGGAACCAAACTGGCCAAACTTCCAGCAAAACCTGGGAAATGAATCTCCAAATGGTCCCTGGAGGTGTTAGCCCCAGCCTAGAGAAAAGATGTAGGGTGTGGGATAAGGAATATTGGGAAAGGTAGAGGCAGAGCAGCCTCAGAGGGGTCTGGATAAGACACCAAGAAAACACCCGAAGAAAATACCTTACTTACTGATTCTGATCACTGCTGGTGCTGTAGGTGGTCAGATACAAAAGAGTAAAAAAGAAAACAAGAAAGGGATGTCTTAAATTAAGCATTTATTCAGAGATGGCCTAAATTAAGCAAAGGACACCCTGTGCAGGATGCTGAAGTCTGTGGCAGACCGGAACCCTCTTGTTTTCTGCCTCAGCCTCATCTTCATCACTGCAATGAAAGGTATTTGTGCTCTGCTCAGCGTGTGTGGATTTCTGCAGCCCTCAATGGGATTGTAGGGAGAATCAAAGTGAAGTGTCCTCTTTAGGTCCTCAAGAAATAGAGCTTTCTGCTGGTTAACCATTACTTTGCATTTTCCCTTCCTTACAAAACGACTGAGGTTAAACATTAAGCGCCTGCAGTGAAGGACACCTGTATTTGCTGGTCCCATTATGCAGCTCTACTGAAAAGGCTTTACAGCTGTCTAAATTAGCATAATTAAATCCACATCAATTAAAAAACCTCCATCATCTCTTTCCCCTTCAGATGCAGATAGTCGCATTTGTCTAAGGTGCTAAGTGACAAAGGAACTTTTTAACAGTGGAAGCCCGAGCTGAAAGGAAGAGTAATACGGGTTGTATATTGGCCCAAGGTTCACCTTAACACCAGTGGAAGTGATTAGTGGGTGCTGCTCTGCCTAAAGAGGTAGAGCTGCCCTTTGCATGACAATGACGCCAGGACCCAGAGCCAGGCATTAGAGATGTGCATTTTACAACGGGCTTTGGCTTCTATTGCTCCTTTATACCCCATTAATGGGGGGAAACAAAGCCTGGCATGATTTGGCCAATTTCCCCCACCCTACTTTCTTCCCTTTTTTGTTTTTTTTTGGGCTTTTTTTTTTTTTGGTTGTTTTGTTTTAGTGTTTTGTGTTGTTGTGTGTGGGGAAGCCCCAGTGACCCCAGGATAGCAGCAAGGCTGCGCTGTGTGATGCGAGCGAAGAGAATTCCTCCAGATGAAAACTGACATGGGGTTCAGGGGTTAATTTCTGGAACAGGCGCATTTGCATACAAATGAAAAATGATGGAATTTCTGTTCTCCTAAATTTTCAATGTCATCAGCATCAAACAGCAGTCAGTGCTCCCTTGCTGTTTGAAGAATATTCATTACTTCAGAAGAAGGGGCACCTTGTTTGGTATTAATCTCCTCTTCAGGTCAATGACTTAATTTGCTAAACTCCATCTGAAGTGCCACTCACTTTTTGATTTCTGTGCTATTCTTTGTTATTTTTCATAACATGTTCTTAATACTTTTTTTATTTGTAAGGGGATACGCATCCCCAGCAAATGCAAGCAGGAGAAAGGACTGCCTTTATTTATTTATTTTCACCCAGAGAACTCAGCACCCGTCTGTATCATTTGTAGCACATTTTGGCGTCTGCTTGCCTTAAAATTCATGGGGGTTTTAGCAGAAAGAAAATAACTTGTGGACTCAAATGGGAAAACAAACATTTTTGTTCAAAACTGACACTTAAATGGACATCTGGTGCCTTGTGCAACAAGGTTATGGGGTGTCATGCCTCTAACAAAAGGTAACAAGCAGCAAAGTAATTAATCCCCCAAAGAAAATCATAATATTCTTTTAGTTCCTGCCTCTGGAAATTCTCATCTGAAACCGCAGTGGCTGAGGACGTACTCGAGGAAACTTTTGTGCTAGCTCTTATTTCCCCATTGTCCTCTCTGTGTCTGCCAGGGGCCTGAGGAAGGATCCCATTTCCCCCCGATTTTGCCCTTCATGGTTATAATTCTTCTCCCTGAATAGGATTATTCAGGGGATCTTTAGATCTTCGGAGCTTGGGGATGTCTCTGGGAAATTGGCCCAGGTCTCTCGAGTGGCCATTCCCACCCTGTGCCCTGGGTGCTCCTGGCTGAGGGTCCCAGGGGAGGGTAGGTGTCCCTGTGGGATGGGAGCCATCCAACTCGTGTGGAAAGGCTGTAAAAAACCCTCAGAGTTGGGATTTGCTCTATAACCTTTTGTTTTTATATGTCCAAGCCTTTCTGAACTTTTCAGTCAGACTTACTCTTGATTCTCAAAAAAAGGGGTTTTTTTGTTTGTTTGTTTTTTAATTATTAATCAGATCTGATTTTTTTGGCATGAGCACTTATGGAAATGAAGCAATTGCACTGTCTGTTCTTCTGTCTGTCGCCCCTACTAACTTTTGAACCTCTTTGCCAATATCTCTCCAGTTTGTTAACGTGCTACAGAGCTCAAAGGTGTGAAGTGCTTTCCAGTTTTATTTTTTTTCCTTCCATATCTAACTCCGAAATGGCAATTACTGTTGGAAATAGTACGGACAGCTAAGCTTTCCTCTGTTGTTCTGTTTTTTGTTTTTTTTTTTTTTCTTTTGTGACTCGCAAAGGGGAAAAGAGGTGATCTGAGGATTAATTCTCTATGTGTATCTATGAAGGCTGTTAGCAATTAACCAACTCACTCTGGATTCCTCCAAGTCCAGCTGGGTGAGGTTCAAGATCCTTGGCAAAAAAAAATCAAACAACAAACTATGTGCACATAGTATATACAAACAACTTGCATGCAATTGCCTCTTGCCGCCTTCTCTTCATGTAACCTTTCTTTAAACTCGGAATTTTTGAGGTTTTTCCCTATTTATAGAGTGTGTCACTCAGTGGGGCTGTAGTCCTGACCAGGACCTTGAGCACTCGAAAAATAAAAATAAACAGGGGCTGATGGGAAGGAGTTATATTCCTACCTGGAGCATTAAGTTAAGAGTGTCTAAGGGCCTTGATCCTCAGCCCCAGCCAAGCTGGCTTTAGCATAGGTCGTATTAAGGTGGGGCAAAGGGGGCTTTGTGTCATTTTTAGATCCCCTTATCCCAGGCTGTGGAGCCCTGGTGTGATGGGAGGGCGCCCGTGCTGGGAGGCTGGGATGGCAGAAGGGCCGGTGCAGTTGGCCCAGCGCCATCCGGAGATCCTCTCCACCAAGGGCAATTCGGGGGTGACGGGATAAGCCAGCTTTGCAAAGGCAGCTGCTGTGGTAGCCCGGATCCGCCTCGTTATCCACAGAGAATGTCCTCGGCACAGAAAACTTTCTCTGTGGGGAAGGCTTGGATGTGGGAATGGATCCTGGCTGACATGTCTGTGATGAGCGCGGAGATGCTCCCCTCCGGTGCAGTTTGTTGCTGTCGGAAGAACAAATCAAGGAATTGTCAGATAAAGCCGAGAGAATCAGTAAAAATCGGCATCATCCAAAATTCAGGGCCAAAGAGTTACAACTGCCCATGTTTTGTGCTGTGAGATCCTTCTGCCCGGGGGGTGGCTGGATTCCTCCTGATTCTCTTACATGACAAAATACAGGCAGAAAAGTGACTCTCGTGAATGCTTTTGTAGTGGAAGGCTCAGGATTCTGTCTGAGGAGCTGGTTCTTAGTCACATCTGTCTATCCTGTTGTATGAATATTGATAATGAAGTCAGAAAGAGAGACTTGTCATCGTAAGTGCATCAGACTCTGGCACTTGCCTGCTCAGAAGGAGGCGGCTCTGCTGCTTCGCTGCTGTCGGTGATGTCGGTTTGTTGAAATAATATGTCTCTGCCAGCTGAGAATCTGGCCTTAAAATGAGAAAAGTTGAGATTCCCATTGTTGAATTAGTTTGGCCACATTAAAAATACGTTGCTCTAGAAATGTGTACATGAATATGCTAATGTTTATTTTGCTAAATGTGCTTGCCAGGATGTGCCATGTGGCTGAGTTAGTGTTACTTTAAGAATCCTAATTTTTTGCCTTTTCAGACTTTGGATCTTTTAAACTTGTAAACACAGCATTTTGTTGGCAAAAGTCTCTATGATTTTATGCATACAGCTGACTTTTATCTTCACTTTTTACATCACCTTAATACCGAAAGAGAGAAAGCACTCATCTGTTTATGATAGGTTTATCAGAAATACTCCGAAGTTTTCCATGACTAAGATATTATATTGTTACAGTGGCTTGCTACAGGGTAATTTCTAGACAACAAACAGAATATTTCAAAGCCCAGATGTCCTGTTTAGACAAGGGGGTTTATATTGATTAGGATCTGCTTTCACCTAACATCGTGTGGTAAATATCACAAAGACGTAATTAGAAAAATTGGTACAATATTTAGTCCTAGTCCCTGTGTGCCAGAATTGTTCGACTACTGAGAAACTGGAGCTTGTTTGCATCCCAGTGTGTTGTGAAATGCAAACTTCAAAGAAAATATTATATCTCCCAACTCCAGCTCGTGAGAGTCTTGGAAGTATAATACAGAAAGGCTTAACAATCCCTGCTGAGGAAAGGGCAATTTGACACTGAAACTACTGTTAAAGCACCGTTGACACACTGGTGGGCAAAAAGTGCTTATTAGAGGAGTCTAGCTGCAGTCTCGGGAGCCAGGCAGGGAAAACGCACCCGAGTCATTGTGAAAATTGGCAAGTTGCACCAAATAGATGTGTTTTGTGTATGTGTCTGTGCTATTTTTTTCCCCCCTCCTTAACTACACGTATCTCCATGTTTGCTTCGTAGGCTTTCCATAAGATTGGGGCCCTCACGGTATTCAAATAAAATATTTAGATTTGCAAAACTTCTGGAAGCCAGATTTTAAGGGAAAAAAGAAGTTTTTTGTCAGATTGTCAATGTCTGAATTTCATCACAATCTGTTCAGCTGTTTGTTGCAGGCAGGCGTAAAACATAGTGGGTAAGTGTGTGTTTGTACTTCTTATACATATTGAAAGAGGGCTGCCTAATCCCCTTGATGAGGAAAGCTCTGTAAATTATATACATCTGCAGGCACTGTGCATGGGTAGTACAGAAGCAAAGAGGCAGATCAGCAATTTGAGGGAGCAAATGAGAGTTCTCTCGCAAAGTCGGCGATTGGGAACCTTAGAGCAGCCCAGCCTCCTGGTGATGTCATTTACTTGTGGGTTCGTTTGGGTTTTTCCTGAATGACCCGAATGTTTTGCCTTAAAATCTTTGCCTAGGAGGCTCTTCTACACACTCAGGATTCCTGGCAAGAGAAAAAAATATTTGCTGATGACAGCTCTGAATATATTTTCTTTAATTGTCACTTATGTCTCTGTCCCATCCTCTGCAGTGTGCTAAAAATAGTAATTCGGGTTGATGGTTTCAACACCATCTAATGTATGAATATTATTGCATACAAAACCTACGTAAAAATGTCAGGAATGAGACCTAAGCCAGGAATAAAATTGAAAATCACAAACATGAGAGAAGACCCAAATAATGAGGGTGTTGCAGGGAAATGTTATATTGATGTCTCTGTGTAAATACGTGCAGGCAGAGCAGTAAAGATCCTACCACCTTCCATGCATAGAGGATTCCTAGAATAATATTTGCCTATTTTTTTTTTTTTTTTGTAAATATGTAGGTAGTGTTTATATTTATTCTCAGCCTTCCTCTACTTCCTTTAATAGCATGATTTGCTAATCATGCTACAACACTTGTAAGGTAAGTGCAGAACATATTTTCCTGTCCATTTTGCAGAGCATAAATTTGTCCAAATTGCACAGCAAGTGTCTGGCAGAAGTGAGAGTAGACACCAGGGATAAAATCCCTTTGATTTCACTGAGGCAAGGATTTTATTCCAGGAGTTTTGTCTCTACTTCTCCAGTCTGTCTCCTGTGCCCTGTGTGTTCTGGGCTTTTGTTGCTACTTGATCCAAGTTTTGGCTCATAGGGTTAAAGGAAAGTCTGACAAAGAGGCAGCAATGGTAGTGTTAACGTGACACTGTAGTTATGGTTTTGTCAGCATTTCCATTATAAACTTCTGTTTGTGGCAATTATAAATCAACCATGGAAAAAAAAAAAAAGGAAAAGAAAAGAAAAGAAATCACTGTGAAGTAAAACTTGGCATGTCAGAGTCCAGGAGGGAATTTTGAGCTTTTGGAAATAATGGCTTCTGATTACCATGGACAGGCATGACATGATGTGCAAATATACACTCCACATTGCACTGGAAAAAAATCAGAACAAGTGTCACTACTTTGTCATGGCCAAGAGCATGAGGAAAGAGGGTCTTCCTGACTTTTGGAAATGTGAGAAATATTTTATTATTTCCAGAAACATCCTATTAATGCCCTTCACTACTTCTGAATTTTTCCTGTTTACTTTGTATCATCCCATGTCGGTGAAAGACGATGGCTGGCTTTGGGGTTTGCAGTGGATCAGACAGTCAGCTGGTGTTGATCAGCACAGCTCCACCCAAGTCCAGTGAAGGGAGGTTGACTTACACCAGCGGACAGCCTGGCTCTGTATCGCCTTTCTGCAGGAGGCTGCGGCATTTGCTACCCATTTGGAGCGCTAGTTAGTGTTTGTTTAACTTTGGAAGTCCATTCTGCCATACTGATTCAATTCCAGTGGCAGGATAGGCATAAGTTGACTTGAAAATGTTTTTGCTGAGGACGTAGTTGGTTACTTTTAAGTTGTATTGTGCTTGTATTTATTGCATTGTATTCCAGGCTTTCTTCTGCCGCACAGCAGAGCGATGGAGCAGGTGGTGCTCAGCCAGTTTACAGCTGTCAGGCCGGTCCAAGAGGCTGCAACTATCACCTACCCTGCACCCAAACCGTGATTTTGCATGATGAAGCTGAGTCACTGCCCATTCTGGGTCAGAGCTCTGGGCTGTCCCCAGGACGAGCTCCCTCCTGCATCATCATCACTCATGAGTCACGCGAAAGACGAGCTGTTGGCTCATCGGAGCAGCATTCCCCAGCAGCCGAGCTGGAACTCGAGTCCTTATTTCTGAATTCAGCTTGGAAATAATTACAGCGCCGTAGTAGCTTTGGCTTTCGGTGGTGCTGCTAATAACTGAGAGCTAAATGTGGAGCAGCTCTGCAGGAGTGTCCCAGAGTCAGGTTACGGGGAGCAGGCGTCAAAACAAAGGTGCGGCAAACTCGAGGTAACTCACTGAATTGCACGCCGGGGTTGGGTGTAGGGAGGAGAAGCAGCAAAACTCCTTGCTGGGGTTTTTTTAGATGTGACATTTCAGTGATGTACCAACAGAGGAAATTTTGCTTGCAGAATCCTGTGAGCAAAACACTTCTGAGAATGTATGTATACAATTGTTTAAAAAAACACAGGGTTACTGACACAGATGCCAATTTGGTAGGGCATATGGAACATTTACACTTGCCTTTTTCATTCTTTCTTGCTACAGCTGGTACTGATTTAGTATGTGAAATTTTACTAGCAGGAGTGCTAATCAAGACAGAGATTTCTGTGAGGATTTAGTCATTTATGTGGAGGAAAACTATGGGTATCATTAAAAAGTACAAGATCATCTATGAGAGGAACATTATCATTAGCAACCTAATTTTTAAAGCAAACAGAGGGAAAAAACCTACTGTATGTCTTCAACAGCAGCAGCAGCAGAGAATTATGTTCTTGTAATATTCAGTCATGTCACCTGTCTCTAAGTTTGGGCAAAGAAAATTTGAAATTCACTTGAAAAAAAAGGCAATAGATGCTCCAAGTGTTTTTTCAACCAGTGTGATAGCCTGTTCTGCTACATCAAATGAATGTGGCTGGGAATGGGATTAAATCCAAAAGCCACATCCAAATCCTGGATCTGTGTTTGAATCTGAGGCCTCCATTCAAACCTAACTCTGTGATGGGGCTGCCTTTCACCATCTTGGCATTTGAGAAGGGGCCAACAGCATCTCACATCTAAAATCCAGAGTTTGTAAAAGTTCCCTTCTTTTTTTCAGGAATTGCAATCTGGGCCTGGACTGGAGACATTCAGATATTAAATACCAATTCTGGCCAATTTCTGATGGGACAAGAAATACTATATTCCACCAAGAAGGCAACAAGAGTATATTACTTATCCAAAGGGGTGATTTTTGCACTACACACGGTGTAAAAAATTATGCCCGGGTTTAACTACCATTTCCTGCCAAGATTATTTCAGCGCAAACAGCAACAGAATAACTGCTGTATGTTAAATATGTTGTACAGGTGGCCCAGTGATACGGGAGACCTGAGCAGTAAAAGCCGACATCTGCGGCCGGAGGTGGCTGCGCGCGGTGGAGCCCCGTGCTGGTCCCCGTGGAAGGCGGCCAGCTGCCCGCGCTCACAGCTCTGCCCTCGTGGAGAGATGTGTGAGGAGCTCTGGAGTGCGCTCCCTGCCCTTCCCCTGCTGCTCTCCCAACTAGTTAGGGGTCTGTGAGGAAAGACAATGTGAGGAGGATGCTGGGGTGATGCCCCCGGGTGATGGTGTTCCGAAATGTCTCAAGGTTTGCCAGTCAATATGCACAGTAAGTAAATACCTGCCTGCAACTACACAGGAATTCATCTCAGCTTCTCAGGGATTGGCTTCATGTCGAGCCTTCTGAATATCTTTGCAAGCTGCTCCACTTTGCCGTGACAGGCACTCTTTCCTGAGGCAAGATAACACTGAGGAGGGTTTGGAGAAAGAAACGAAAGCCCCTTCATTTGTTTCTGAATGTTAGTGTCATCCCAAGTGCCTCTCTTGTTGGGGAAGGCAGTAAATTTTAGACAGATTCCCAGAAATCACTGGATCCTGTACCTTTATTGCAGTGCAGATGGGAGAGGTCTCCTTTGACCCCTACAGGTAATGGTTCTCTTGTAGTAACTTCACAAATGCTGCAAGGTTATCTCATGCATTTTGGGATCTACCATGGCTTAAACTCTCAAAGGAGCCCTGCTAAGTTGGAATTAAATCCCTTTTTTCACTTTCACAACCCCAGATTTCATTTAGTTATGACTAAAAATTTCTATTTTAAAAATTTTAAAAAATTCTAAAATTTCTAAAGTTGCTATTTTCCAATATCCCACGTAATTTTAATTACTAGCAGAAAAGCTGAAGATTTATTGTAGAGCTAAAAAGAACTACATGACTCCTGGATACAACAATGACAATTTTCACTTAAAAGGCTTTTTTCCCAAAATACATATACCACTAAACATGGTATCTCCAGGGGGCAGGGAAATGGCCATCAGGCTAATTAGCTCAAAGCAAGCGAAACCATAGGGGAAAAGGAAAAACAGCATTTATGTTGGCTTGAGCATCGCTGCTTGCATTAAAACTGCTTGGATGTCTGTGAAAGCCATGCAGAGATGCTTCTGGCTTTGTGGACTGTGGGA
Source organism: Callaeas wilsoni (assembly GCA_013398955.1). NCBI lineage: Eukaryota > Metazoa > Chordata > Aves > Passeriformes > Callaeidae > Callaeas > Callaeas wilsoni. The sequence goes on from VWPU01005014.1 coordinate 200,269, forward strand.
CTGGGTCAGCTTCTTCTCTGATGGCATCAGGACATCCCAGATCTGATGCTGATAGCAGTGGAGCTCCATTCTTCAGACACCTCAAGCGTTTGTCTTGTGTCGTTACAGCTGTCCAAACTTCTTCCTAACATAGCAAGGTGAAAGAATCTAATATTGTGTCAGAGCAGGAATATCATAGGATTTGCCTCTGCCTCCCAGAAAGAAAATGAAGTGAGTCATGATGGAGATTTCACTGTTACCATCAATAAGAACAGTTACATCACCAAAAATGCGCAGTACAGCGAGCTGAAGTCTTAGACAGTTTGTGATGTTTAAACATCTTAAGCACTGTTGAGCGTTTTCTCTACATATCTTGATATGGCACTGTGGTTTTATTTAAGCAATCCCGAAAATCGTGGCCAGCTGCACCATCTGCCAGAGATGATGCAGGATGGGTGCCTCCAGCATGTCAGCGCTCAGATGTCATTTAAAAGGGAAATGCTTTCTGTACTGGGGAGACGGCAGAGACAAAGAGCCCGGGCAGGCAGCAGGCTGTGCTAAGTGGAAAGAAGAATTGATACCTTTTCTAAGGCCTGACCCGAACATCTGAGTTCCTTCCCTTGGGGTTTCTCACCCCAAATATTCTTTTTTTTTTTTTTTTTTTTATTTAAAATGTGTGTGTGTGTATGTCTTTTTTCATGCTTGGCACTCACAGATCCAAAAAGGCTCTGAGAGATAAAGACCCCTCTGATGTCGAACAGGTGGCTCGTCCAGGTCATTGAGCGCGATGGTGGCTGTGAAAGCAAAGCGTGTGGCGGTCCCACCTCGGCGCGAGGCGCGGGGCCGCGGCGGGGATGCGGTTGGCATTTAAAGGTCAGTCCCTGGCAGGTCCTCGGCGTGTTCCCAGCAGCAGGTGACCTCCGTGACTGCTCTCCCATCTCACACATCCGCCTCATCAAGGAGCCAGGCTGCACCTTTATGAAACTGTTTGCAGAAGAACGAGGCGTGATCACAACTAAGCTGAAGGGTGTCATATTCACTTTACCACCGACATGAGGACCAGTGGTTGAATATTCGATTACATGTCAGTCACAGCACATTAGGCAATCTTCCAGTCTGCCAGCTTTGCCCTTCCCAGCTCCCAGCTAAGTGTCATCAGGAAAGAAGTAGCACTGTGAAGGCAGGAGTTGGCTTGCTCTGGGAGCTTCAGTCCCCATGAAAAATGTCCTCTCTTATCATTCCAGTGGGTCTATTGGGTCCCCCACACTCTGGAGACAGGAAGGTTCTTCTTGGCTCCTGACTGTGGATTCAAACCACTCATGGTGCAGTTGCTACTCAACTTCATCTCTAGATCCAAAGGTATAAATGTGTGCAAAAGCAGCAAATGGTGTATTGAAAAATTAGGGAGCTGTCATTCCAACTACATTACCAAAAATATTCTGCTCTTTCAAATAAAGTGGCTATAAAAACTTGTTGCTCTGACCAAGCATTTTCTGGACTGTTTTGCTTGCAAATTACTTAGGGAAAATATGCTAAGAGTGGAAGTTAAGGACTGTGGACAATTTCCCACTTTGCTTAAGCCAGAAAAATCCCATCTCAGCTCCAAGAAGGAAACTACTTTCCAAAATGTCAGGTCATGCAGAAAGTCCTGGTTCAGCTGGAACGAGCTGCTCCATTTGCGCTCGGTGGTTTCTGGAATAATAAAAAGCCTTGTACGCTCATGCTGGCAAGCACAAGCACCAAAGGATAATGTGGGTAGATTCCCTTTTGGAATTGGCATTGGGGGCCTATTATGGTTTTGTTAAGCATCCTCCACCTGTTAGCACCAGCCACATGAGAAGCAAATGGGTGGTGTTCCCACTTTGCATCTTCTGCTTCCAAGGTTGAGCTGCGCTTCCTGTTTGGAGACTTTCAAAGTGAATTTGAAATCAAAGGAGACAACACTGCTCTGACTGGGTGGGACATTCATAAGCAGAACTTTAGCTTTGTCTACTTTGATTTCAGATTCACTTTGAGTGTTTTTCTGACAGGAAGTGCAGGCATCACAAGACTCTTGGTAGCAGCATCACCATTAACTTTTCAAGTGACCCTTACTATTTAGCTAGAGAGACAATAAGATTGTGGTGGGTGTCAATGGGAATAACCTTTATGATACTTCCAAAGCTTCAATTCTGTCCTCAGGCTCCACAACTCCAAGAAATACTTAGAGGGAGAGACTGCCTGCAGAGTGAGCAGTGCAGTGTGATGGATGAAACAATAAAAATGACACCGCTGGTAAAACTGAAAGTTTACGTGTTGTGCCTATGATTGATGTCGAGGTGGTGGCATTTGGACCCTGTGTCATATTATGGGTGCAGCGTGAGACCCTCCATGTGGCAGGATCGCTGCACCCATGACTGGTAAGCCCAGGGAGCTGAATTTGGCCTGTCTGGTGAAAGAACACCTGCATGAGGGATTGTCTGCAAGGCCTGAGGGCAGCTCTCAACAATAGAGTGAGGTGGAAAGTGAAGGTCTCCATTTTGGGTTGCTCTTGGAGAACATGACTGTTTTCCCTCTGTATCATCCAACTCCTCCTTGCCCGTGTTTGAAAAGGGCATCCTCAGTGCTGACAGCAGGGCTGTTACAGACAGAAGGACTGGGCTGAGAGCAGCCAGGGAAGTGCACCTTGCTTTTAAAAAGAAAGATGTGTCTTGACAGCTTGCCAAATGCCACATCTGCCTCTCTTTGCACCTCTGTGGGTGAAGCTCAACAGCAAGGTGGTGAAGATGAGCGAACTTATCCATTAACTATGTGAGATCCACTCTCTCCGTTTCTATACAACAGCTGTAGGTGATTCCTGACTGGAAGGACCTCCCAGAAATCCCATCTGCAACACCTGGGGGGAGGCACAGCTGTGAGCTCCCTGTGGTGGGGTGAGGAGGTGGCACACCACTAACACCTCAGATGGGCTGGGAGGAGGGTGGGGAGCATGGGCACTGTTAAATGCTTTTATCTCCCCCCCCCGTCATCAGTTGTCCTTGCTATTGGAATTTTTTTCATCTTTCCTGCTGGGTCTCCATTGGGGAATGCTGACAAGACCATGCAAGCCAAGATGGCCTTTGAATTGGCTGTTTCTCAAGAGCTGAATCTGTCCCTCAGTTAACCAGGCAAGTCTAACTTGGTTTATCTGATTAGGTGGAAGGATGTGGGCCTTGTATCTCTAGTGCTGCATTTTTATTTCCTGCTCACAATAATATTAAATCATAACCTGCTGGCCTGCAGGTATCTTGGTGGGAATATTTTGCCCGTGACACTGAGTCTGTATTTTGCATGCCGCACATTGAAATTGTGTAAATGTTATGAACAAGTTCTATTATCTTTGAAGCCACAGAAACAACAACAGTTATAATTATAGTCTGAAGATGCTATAGTGTTTCAAATGTGCCTGCAGTAGTAGTGCTGTGATGAAAACACGGTGTGTCCCTGCAGCTTTTGCTGTGTTCAATGACATCATAATTATGTTGTATTCCAGCTTAAACTTCTGTCCTTAAACACAAACAGCTTGTGTGAAGCCTCTTAGGTTTTCCTTCTCATTTCTTGAGATAGTCTCTGGACTAAAATTAGTTGAAGCAGTGAACAAGGTAGGGTGGTGGATTTTACAGGCTTTGTGTTGGAATTTGCTGTGGGTAAGTTGTAGGTAGTTCGTGTTTTAGGATTTGAAAAACTTGGAGGATTTAAAACCTCCAAATGGGCATCTGCTGCTTATCAAGCTGTGATCTTCTAGTCCTGGGGTATTTGACAGTCCTGTGATTTGTGATAATGAAATTACTGGAAAAAATTATTAACAAAGACATGACATTGTGACTGTGCAAAACAAAGCTTTTATTTCTGGGGTAAATGCGCTTTTAAGGGTGAAATACCTGAGGCACATGTGCTTGAGCATGGCCTTAAATGTTAATATACCTGAGCCTTCTCCTGAGTGGAGATGTACAACCACATCCCAGTGGCACAACTGTGACATTCCAAGCTGAAAAGCTGTCCAGGCACCCATGTGCCTCCATCTTCTTTAAAGGTGACTTCATGCCTACTCATACTTGTTCATAAAGTTCCAAGAAAAACTGAAACAAGATAGAATCTTTCATTTAAATTGTCCTAAAACACAAGGAGCTCTGCTTGGATCACACTCACTAGATGCCCAGAGATTTCACTTTCTAAAGAAGACTTTTTCAGCCCAAGAACTGAATTCCTTGTTGCTCCCTGGAGATACAGCAGTGTGTCCATACCCCTCTCTCCCACTGGTGAGCAGCAGCATTGCTGCTGGTTCTGTAGCACTGGAGCAGCCCAAGCACATCTCTGAGCCCATAGCCAGAGGTGTTATGAGTGCTAGAAACCACAGTAACATCTAAAAATAACCACAGTGCAAAACTGGTTGAAGAATAAGGCAAGAATTTTCCGACAAATATCTAATTACTATATTAAAAATATTTCTTTCATGTAAGACTTAGCTTAACTAACTCTGTAAATTAAATGTGGCATCTTTCTAATGCTTCTCTGAGTCTCTGTGATTGTTTTCATTATTGTTACAATTGTAACTGTTGCTAGAATGAAATTATTTACACATAGAGCTAAATGATTCTTTTCATTGCTATTCAGCTCCTGGCTGCATTAGACTGGTACGCTGCAGCCACAAAACACCCATCCTCTTCAAAGCTGCAGGTTCCCCCATCTTTGGGAGTGGCTGTGACCTGATGTTCCCATTGTTTTGTGCATTTAGGATGTATCAGGACATGTCAAGTGGAAAATGGCAGATAAAGGGTCCTCTGCCATCACAGCAGAGTGGAGCTGCTTTGGGCTTTTTTATTGCATGGTGGGCACTCAACCACTCTCTGCCCACTCTGGGTGCCTTCTGCATGATTGTTCTCCCTTCAGGATGCCCTTTTCCACGTGGGAACACCTCCTCATCCTAAAAAAGTATCCCTTAGTGCGTGGCTCCACACCTATTGGTGCTTTAGAAGCTTCCTTCAAGTTTTAGGAACTTCTTGCAATTTGTCTTCCCTTTTTATTTGCCTTTGGTAAACCTGGATAGCATGGAGACATCCCCCGGACACCGGAGCCTTGGTGTAACCACTGGGTGGTGGAGCACTGACCAGCAGGGCCATGAAAGCTGGTGAGGTGTGCAAGCAGCAGAGCACATAATGGCCAGCGAGTCCGTGGCACTTCATCTTTAGCACATGGCCAGACACGGTCCGGTGGATAAAGGGCTCGTGTGAGAGCCAGGAGAACTAACTTTGGGTTCTGGATTGGCCTCTGCCTTGTGTGTGACCTTTTGATGGTTGCTTCCCTACCCCTGGCTTTGCTATTTTGCTGTCTGGGAAGAAGGGAGGAATATAAGTGTCAGGTGTGGGGGGGTTGCCATGCCATGTCCTGATTTATGAGAGGTCACAACCATCGTGTCCGAGATCCTAATGGGAGACTCTGGAGAAGTGCAGGGAGTTGGGCAGGTGCTTGGTTGGAGTAAATCAGCATAGCTCAATTAAAATCAATAAAAAAAAAAATAGATTTATTCCATCTGAAGTGATAAAGGCTTTCCCAACACCACTGGTCACATTTTAAACCACTGGTCTTTAGTACGTAAGAGGAGTTAGGGATGCTGATCCTTCTCTCCCAGGAAGGGTTGTGCCCAAGAACATGAATTTATGAACAAAAGACCATGAGCTGTGGGATTTGTTACCAACAAGAAGGGTGTGTGGAGGTGAATCATAGGGCAATTTTATTTATGAAACATGGAAAATGAACCAGAAACTCTTGAGTTATCTTTGACTCCTTAGCAAGGGCAAATTAAAATTGGCAACCCTCTGTCTAGCAATATAAAAGCATTAACATCTGCAGAGCTTCTGTTGGTAAATTTATGGAACAGATTTAGTAAAACTGATGTAAAAATGGAGCAGGCTTTGGATATGAGCAACTTTCAAAGTAGATACCCTTTCTGGAATTGGTCTGCAGCTTGTGCTGGTTTAGATAAACTTGACTAGTTGACCTAGTTCAAATCCCAACCTGGATGCTCTTAAAACAATTTTTAAGAAAATATCCCCCATTTCCAGACGTAAAACAAACTGTCATAAACCCAGTTTTAAAGTATTCACAAAAAATTATTAAGTGTTTTAAAAGCATTTCAGTTAAAAGAAAAATCACAGCTTAATGCAGAGAGGTTTTGCTTAGACTAGGCCTTCATTTCCAAAATCTGTACAGTAATATGACACAATAGACTGAGGTGCTGATTATGCCACAGATAATGTAGTTGTTAATGATCAAGTTAATGTTAAAAGCCATTACTGCTCATTGACATAATTCTCAGAACATTATACTGGAGAAGTGCACCTTTTGTGTAGCAACAAAATGACAAAATTGAAATGTTAAAAGTTGAGTGCCTGAATAATAGCCTGTGAAATCATTTAGACAAGATCATTGTTGTTGCTATTGTAAAGGAACCAGAGAGTGACAGAATGAGACAAAAAAGGAGGGGGAGGAAAGAAAAAAAAGCAGGCACCAGAGTGTCTCTTTCCTGAAGGGAGATGTAAGGTACAGGGGATTCCTGCTCCTCTGTTCTCTGCCTGCCTCTCCAATTTGGAGGGTCTTCATCTAACAGCAGAGCACCCTCCTCTGGCAGCTCGCCAAAAATGAACGCCTGGCTGGAAGCGTCGGGATGGGAACAGGACCCCTCTTGTCACATCGTCCCAAAGCTGGGGTGGGAGGCTTTACCCGGCACGGAGGAACAACCGTTTTTTGACTACTTGCCAGGGAAATCTAGGACAGTGGACACAGCATTATGTTTAAAAAAAAAAAAAAAAGAAAAAAAATCAATCGAAGTTTTTGCTGTTTTGTCCTGAGGGTTCTGTGCGATTGTGGCTGCTTACTGTGGTGAAGGTGGTGGGCTGGGACTCTTTACCTTAAACCTGGAGGATTTGCAGGGCACTTTAGAAAAGTCTCTGAGCCCTGTGCCACCCACGGGCATCTCTGACTCTCTGGGCTTTAATAAACCCGAGAAAGAGCGCAGAATTGCGGTAATGGGCTCCGCAACAGACAGACTATTAAACGCCTGCAGTGGAGGGACACTTTACTGAGCAATATACTGTACAACAAGCCTGTGTTAAAACATTGACCCACAACATTTGGTCCATAAAAATAGTTACATTCGCAGGGACTCCTGGCAGTGATAGTTTTAATGCAGGGTCTGTGTCATGGTATAAAATAAATGACTTCCGACATTACAGTAAACGCTTAAAAAGCTCCATTGAAAACCTTTCTGTGCGAAGCAATGAGCGAGTACCTGCAAGCCATGGTAGTTTCACTCCTGAACCACCCTCAATGATCTGCTTTTGTGCAGAAACACCCTTCAGCACAGAAGCCGGTCCCTCCCAGCCCTCCTTGCTATCCTTGTAAAGTTGGGCAAATCACTGTGAAAAAGGTATTGAAGGGCACTTCACTGGATTATGTTTTCATCCTGGATTTTCCATGAACGGAGTTTTCTACTCTTCTAAAGAGTCACCCGTATCAATTGGACTTGGTTTGTTCAGCATGTCCTAGCACATACATCATAGAAATATCATGCAACCTTTTATGAAGCTGCTTCTTTTTATTAAGTTCTAGTAAGAGCTAATAAATTTGGAGGCAAGGAGATTCAGTGTCATTTAATGCAGTTTACCCCCATTTCTCCAGCATGCCCCAGTTCTGTCCATTTTTGGCTTTCAGGTGGGGAGGTTGAAATCTAAGAACACCCATCTCAAACCAAGACACTCCTCCCTCCAGGCTGCCAGTCCACCCTCCAGCCTTCACCGTTTTCCTCTCTTTCCTGGAGGGCTTTGATTCTCGTCCTCCTGCGGTTCCTGTAAGCTCCCACAAAACCATCCGGTACATTCTCTGCCTCCAGTGACTGTCTTTCTCAGGATATCTTACTACAGGGTCTGCTACTCTTGGCACCCTCTTCCTGTGACCCCAGCCACTATTGAATTAAATCTCCTCCATGGTTTGGCTATGAATTGCAGCCTAAAGTCCATAACTAAACTGTGCATGGTATTGGAATTCAGCAGGAGCTGGGGCCAGCGATTAGGGATGGTAGACCCTGCCACTTTATCTGTCATGACAGGAGGGAAATTTTAGGGAAGGAAAATTACTGGCAGGTCACAGTTTGGAAGGAAGGTAGCACTAGTATAGGGCTTCTGTTTCTGTTGTGCTCACTGCTGTAGAGCGAAGGGTTGTGCAATTCCTTAGGAAAAGTTAGAGCTCCACAGAAGGGATTAAATGTTATTCCTCTACCTCTTGTGCAGATATGGATTTTTTTTTTTTTTTAAAAGGTATGATCCTCCAGCTTGAAGAAGCAATTTTATTTTCTTCTGTTTTCAGGAAAGATAAATCTGAACAAGGAAATCTTTCTTAAAATTGGGAAAACTTGTTATAGAGGCAGATTTCTACAGCTGGAGGTTTTCCATGCAGGTGTCTTCACCTCTCAGGAACAGACTCTGTGCAGCTGACCTGCCTGGGTGCAGCTGCTCCCAGGGGCTGTGGAGAGCAGATGGTGCCCGCGGGGCTGGATCTGGGACCCAAGTGCAGGGCTGAGCTGGGGTGGGTGTGCAGAGCACAGGGCAGGTTATCAATAAGGTGTTAGTGATGTCTTGGTGGTGGAGAAGGGCTGCCAGGACCTTCCCTGTAGCCCTTGAAGGTATTGTTATTGTGGTACCCTTTCAGTGGAAGAAAGGAGAAATTTTGACACATGCATCGAGTGCAGGAATAAGAAGTTCAATCCGCCCTGAGGACTGAAACCTGCACTATATCTGGCTAATTTTGCCAGCTCTAGTCCATAAACCAGCCTGGATGCAAGAAAACGTACCCTCCTGTGCACCCTTGAATGAGTAGTACTCAGTAAAAATGAAATTATTGCTCCTGCCAGTTTTCCCGGTCTTGCCATTTCTTTCTTATCTAACTGTGAGCTAAGGCCAGCTGCTCTTCACCTAGATATTTATTTCTCATAGATACTAATCAGTTGAGTAATACCTGCAACTCATCAAGTGGAGCTGGGAGTTGTAAGAGCCCGACTGTCACCGAAGCCGCCGGTTCCCCCCTGCCCCTCTTGGTCTCATCTCGCTGCTGGATTAGAGACGAGATGCAGCTGATCCTGAGCAGAGCCAGCAGACTATAATTTGGAAGAGATAAGGGGTATTGTAACATTCAGGGGTCTGTCCTGGAAAAATGCATGAATCTTGCTGATTTTTTTTCGCTCTGGCTCAGTTTTGAAAGGGCTCAAGGCAATTTAGCTGTAACTACTTATCCCTCAACTAGGGAAGCACCATGGTTTGGGTTAAAAAGCTGATTGGCAAAGTCCAGGAGTGTAGACAGAGGTTAGGGGCTCTGTGAGCCTGACGGGTGCTATCTCTTCCGGTAGCCTGCTTTTGGATGGGGGGTGCTTGTAATAAAGTGGTTAAAGTATTATGTGAAGAGAGATGGGTTTCTGAAACACTGCCCGAGCCGTGGCAGTTCAAGGTGAGGGAGCAGATGATGTTTTAAAGGAGATGTGGCAAAGGAAATTAAAGAGTCTGAGATGTGTTGCACAGCTGTGCACGTGGGGAGATGCAAGGTGCAAGTCAGGCAATGCTGCAAAGAAAGCGTAGGCAAATATTAAATAATTGGAATATGTATATTGTGTCAAACCCTGCACTGATTTTTCATTCCGTGTATATGCTTGGCTTGTCCATCTAGGAGTCTTCAAAATCTAGGTAAAAT
>VWPU01005014.1:212500-245000 GCA_013398955.1 Callaeas wilsoni
CCTAACTTGTGATGTTGCAGTCAGATGGAAGTTTTGAGCGTGATGTCAATTATACGTATTGCACATCCATGAGCAATGGCAGGAGTTGGGAACTTGGCTTGCTCTTCAGCACCAGAAAGTCCAGCTGTACGTGGAAATGAGCATGCAGGCCCCCAAAAGAGCAAGTGAAAGGGTGCTTCGTGCTGCAAGACATCGGGAGTGCTGATGAGGGGACCACACGTGGGGCTGTGCTGGTTTGGAGCAGATTTTGGCATGAGAGGCCTTGCCAACAGATTTCCACTCAGATCCCTTCCATTTCTCTGTCTCCCATTTCCTTGCTTTACTGTATTGGCTTCCTAGCTTGGCCTGTGCAGGCCCTGTCAAATCCCAAACATACTGGTAACTTTATTATGATTTTCCCTTGGAGTAAGCCATAGTCTGTTGAGTTACATTTATTATATTAAGCCATTTGTCAACTTGCAGTAAGAATATTTGCAAAAGCAGTCAATCATCAATAGATGATTTAAAATCTAATCTTTTTGGTGGGTGTATGTAATACAGATAAGTTGGTGTTGAGGGATGGGCCCAAACCATAACATGTGGTTCTGCATCCAAAATGTCAAGGGATGTGGGCTTTTGGCCCAGCAATGAAGGAGAAGGCCTCATTTTATATGGATACAGCTTCACTCTTTCCCTAAATTTAGCGCTCAAAAGTCTTGATTTGTGTGCATTGCTAGTAATACAGCAGCCTGATTTCCTTCTGTATAAAGAGGAAACTTTCTTATATATGAGAACCATCAAAATAAAGAATTATTGTTTTAAGGATGGGGTGTGGGTGAATATTGCTCTTATTTTTTTCCACGCTGTCTCTAATCAAATGTAATCACCACAGCATGTGTTATTGATTTTGTAATTGCTTCTTGAATGGTTTGGGCCCCAAGACTGCTGCACTTGTGAGGATGTCATTTGGGTTATATATATGAGCTAATGGGTGATGTATCGTTTTATTAGGAAAGCCCTCTAATATCAGAGTTAAAGATGACTTGTCCCAGAAGGCCTGGTTGGCAACGCTTTCCAACATGACTCGACAGAGGTCTTTCACCTGTACTTCCTTTGTGGAGTTTATTTCAGATGCTTTTGTTGCTCACCGTAAAGAGGTGAGGCCAAAGGTATGGACGTTGTCCATGTAATTCCTGTGGTTGGCATCTGAGCTGGAGCATGCGGTTTGATGCTTCAAAAACTGGCTGTTAACATCTGGTTGTTTCCCAAAACAGGCAAGCTGCTTCTGGGTGCTCACTGAGCATCATTTAATGTGTCTCAAGACAGGCTGGAAAAGCTCCTGTTTGTATGGGGTCAAAATGGGGAGGTGGATAAAGGAAGGAGAGACTGCATGGGAATTGTATAGGGATGTGCACACAGAATTGCCCTCTGTGAAGGGAAACAGTTTTTGCAAGGATAAGGAAGGATTTAGGTTATCTTGTGTGACTTCTAGCACAGCATCATTTTCATCAACCATAAAATCCATCTTGAGGTGTCAGTGAAGCCTGAAGTGCAGCTGGGACTCAAATTTATGATACATCTGAAGTCTTGGAGTGGGGTTTGATGGAGTATTGGCATACTGGGAATCCTAAGAGAGATCCTGCCTAGCTTGGGTGGTCTCGCCCCTCAGCATGATGCCTGCTCTGCATCCCCGTGGTCTTGTGCGATGGCTGATCCGGTCTGGTGGCTCACAACTGCCAGGAAAAGTTGGTCCCGCTGCCCTGCCTGCTTTGGCTGTGCATTCCCATGCTCTCTCCTGCATGAGGTCTGGTCCGTGTCCAACCCCTTGGTGGTCTGGTTCAGCATGAACAGCTCTGAGAAAAGCAACCCAGCAAGGAGGGTTGGAAACACGCAGCTGGGACTAGGAGCTGAGTTAGACCTCTAGCAGGAGCAGTCTATGAGGGCTCAGCTCATAGGGAAGCCTCAGACTATTGATATCCCTGTGGTCTGAGCTCCCTCTCCTAGAGTATTCCATGGGAAGACTCAAGGCATCCTTCTGGAGGCAGGAATTAACACAGAGCTCTGACCCTCCTTCTCTGAACACCTGGAACATCCTATTTTTCTTAACAGCTTTCTTTTAGCTCACTCAGAGGAAGTGAGAATGAGTTCACCTGGCTTCAGAAGTCTACACCAGAGCTAATTTGGCCTTACTTTAAACCAACAGGGAGAAAGAGATCCTTCAAAATGCATTTCATCTGGCCTGGTTTTATATCTCGTTTAGGATGAGGTTAATCTCACATTAACGGCATCTCCTTTTCTAGCCTGACTGTGAGAAGAGCCCAGCTCAGATGTCTGCAAGATAGACATCTGCATTTGGTCACATAAATCCCACCCGTAGAGCCGCTCCACTAATGTGACGAACTCAGATGAATGGCTTCAATTAATAACAACAATAATAATGTAGACTCTGCAGTCTAAATATAGAAGATAATTTCAGTTCGGTTTTTTTTCAGATGTGAGCCAGATCTTTCCTTGGTGTTGGGCAGATTATTTTTGACTCAGTGGGGCTCACGGTGAGTAGTTGATTGCAACGGTCAGGAGCAGTGGTGGTACCTCCTTTAGGCAAATAAACTAATATGCTCTTCCTGCTGATAGGAATAGGAAAATCTTCCAAGGTGAATGTTTGGTTTCGTTCTTTTGAAGGAGATTGGAAAGCAATACCTCTGTTGAAGATATGCTTTGAAAAACACAATGGTTGCAACTTTCTGTAACTGCTCGCGACCCCCAAACTTACTCTTTATTAGTGTTTCTCATTCAGCTCGAGCTGAAGCAAACAAATGAAACTAATTACTCTTGAAGTTGGGTATTGCCTTCTTGAGCTTTATGAGCCTATTTTTCTGAAATTAGAAATTGCCTAACTATGTGGAATGGTTCCAGCAAAACTGCTTCCTACAGCCACAATTTTTGCAGTCACACAAGTGTTTTGTGGGCTACCTTTGGGTAGGCAGCAGTGACATCCAGTGGCCAGCGACCTGATCACAGGTCTTCTCCCAGAGCCTGTCTCACCTGGGACATCTCTCCCTTGCATAATGTTGTGTGACCCCATTGAGATTTAACACAATCATTCTACTCAGCGGTTTTTTTTGGTTTTTTTGTTGGGCTTTTTTGTCTGAGAGGTTCTAAAATCCTCAGGAAGATCTCCAAAACACCAACAACGACTGTGGAAATCTACTGATTAACCAAAAAAAAAAAAAGTTTTAGATTGTTGGTTTCAATGTAAAGTATTTTAATAAGGTTGTCCACAGACATGGATGTCTAAATATGTGTTGAAGGATAAGGCGTAGATACTGGCATTGAAAAAGTTTGCCCTTCTTTGGTTTCTCTACAGAGAGAATACAAAAAGCCTGTGGGAAGTGGAGAATAGCAATAGAGACCCCGCATATATTGTTTTAGTGTTAACTTATTTACTTTCGAGGCAGTGAGTCTGATCCCCAGTGAGCCAGTTCATTGCAGACTGAGAATGAAGACTGTGGTTTTTCTTTTTAATTCCCAAGGATAAGCGTGTTCAGGATTAGATCCATAGTTATGCACCTCTAATTGCAGGAAAATCAGTTGAACTGGCGGTGCACGCTCAGATGGCTTGTGCCACCACCATGTTCGTATGGTCCCTGAGCCTTTCTAAACCAGGGACCCATGGTCCACCTTAACTTTAAGTAGTTACTCCTTTCAGTTATGTCAGCTACTTAAATTTATTTGCAGACAGTCAATTCATATTGATCATAACTCGACCTTACAGTGACCTTGTGCAAAGGTACTCTGTGACTGCTATAGATATTGTGATCAATACTGGAGAGCAATTGACTACACCTAGTTACTGATAAATGAAGTTAAAAAAAAAATTAAAAACTACACTATTTTCAGAAACAAAGATAACTGCTCGTTTAGTCTGCTGTTTGTGAAGGTTTAATATTGATACATGAAGTTATAATGACATCCTTGGGCATTCTCAAATGGTGGAAAACAATAGGGTGCAGAGTCAGTGTGGCACATTAAGGAGAAAGAATCATTAGTTCCCAACTTCAAATAAGAAATTTCATGATATTTATGACAACAGCACTGAGAACAAACACACTTACTTAGCAGCGCTCATCGGAGAAGGCATGTATCAAACTGTGCCTCTTTTCTTTATGTGTGAGCCAGGTCTAGTGAAATAAAGCACTGCATTACTGTGCACAGAACAAAGCCTTTAGTACCACTTATTCTACTTTAGTACCACTCTCCTTTGCACATTTGTGCCTGAATTAAATTGCGCATCCCCAGGTATAACCAACTGTAATCATGAGGAAGAGATCACTGTGGTCTCAGCACATCTGCTACACATTGATACCCCTCCCCACACTGCCTGAAGTTGAAAGGGAAGATGCGAGGGATGTTTTCCCCTCTCACTTAGCTCAGAGTCCCACTGAGCAATGGGAGCTAAGTATCATCAGCTGAGACAGAAGCAAATGAAAGGCCATTGGCAACATGGTAGCAGGCTGCAAGGGAGGGTGGCTTTACCCCCAAATCTGCTGGTTTCCCTACAGGAGAAGCCTCTCCAGTGTGTGTGTGGGTGTGAGCTGTGATGCCCAGAGGGTGCTCTGGGGACATGGGAGCAGCAAAGCTCAAAAAGGTACAAGTGAAGGTCACCCCTACCAGTGGCCCTGAGCTCACTTTCTGTCAACACTTCTTGCAATGCAACCTGGCTCTGGCGTTTTACATGTTTTGGAGGTTTTTAGGAGTAGATTTCTACATGTGTGACATTCTTTACAAAAGAAATTAATTAAATGGTGGGACGGTTCAAGCTCCGCAAATCAGAAACAGGAGGGGAAACGTTTTGCAGGCGCAGACCTCCCATAGATCTCCCTGTGCTCTTCCGCGTTTCCCCCAGGCGCTTCAGTTTCTCTGCCCATTCCTGAAGTTAATCTCCTGATCATATTTCTTCAGTCCCATACAGTAAGTGTGCTTTTTCTTTTCCCCCCCACCACTTCCCTGTGTTTTGTAGAGACAGTGTCTTTCTGCAGGCTCCCTCTACGTCTGACTCTTCAGTCAAGCTATTTATTAATAAACTGGTGTTTTCAGCGAGCTGGCACATCAATACAGTACAGAGTGGTTCAGTTAGGCAGCATTCTGGGAAATCCTTTGCTCTATTGAAGAACTGTAAATCTCCATTATTGCTTTCCATAGCACAAATAAAGTATCGCCTCTTACCTTCGCAGCATTCTCTTTGTTAATTTTTAAGGATGAATACGTGCATAGTCCCTAGCAAAGAGGATCTGCTTGTGCCTAGCCTGGATACATTTATTGGATTTTGGGTTGGTTATTTTTTGGTGTAGCTTCAGCTGCTACCTGGAAAATCAGCCACAGCAGAGGCAAGCCAGGGAGAGCACAGCAGGAAGCAATATTGAAACGTTCGGATGAAAATAATCATCAAGACTTTAGGATTTTTTCCAAAACGAACCTAAACTGTAGGCTTTGCCGATTAGTCCATGACTGATTGAAGAGGTATGTCACCTGCTACTACATGGCAGCACACCCCATCACATTACAGTTGCCTGCCTGGAGTCATTATGGTGTATTACATCCTTTTGTTATCAAACTGTGTCATGTTGCATCACAATCAGGAGCAGCCGGATGGAGACGTGGCTGACACGTTGCCTGTAACAGATGCAATGAGACATAGCCTCCAAAGCACATACCTGCTTTTAGTCAAGGCTCAGTTTGCTCAGAGCGTATTTTGACATATCTGCAGAGGGTTTGAAGTCGCAGGTAATCCCCTTCTGTGTTTGCCAGCTCTCAGTCAAGGCACAAGTCTTTCTGTTGGACCAGGGAGAAATGCAAGCTTTAAATTCCCTTGGCTTGTTGCAGTATCATTGAATAGATATGAAAACTTGCTTAGGCTAGTTAGTGCAACAAGTGCATGAGATCTGGGAACATTAGGCCCTCTGGGAAGGTTCTTTTAAAACCATATCCCCAAAAGCTTAAAGAAATAAAAAAGTCTTCTAGTTCCTCTTTAAAAAAGTGTAAAAATGGAGAAACTCTGGTAAAAGTACTAAGACCGGGCTTCCAAACTATGAGGTGTATTAAGATAGTGAAATAACAAAAACAAACCAAAAAATATTCTCATATTAATCTTAAATTAAAGCAAGTTTTTAATATGAATGCATATGACATTCATGGCATGCCAAATGAATTCTTTATGATCAGAGGCCACAATCGATACTAAATAAATTTGTAATAAGATACTTGAAATAAAGTGTTACCACACAGTAAACCCAGTGAAAGGCCATCATCAAAACTGCAGCCTAAATAAAGCCCTGCAAGATGGTGCCAGCTCTGAGAGTCAATAGTAATTCTTTATTTATTCTTTTTTTTTTATGTCTTTCTTTCCTTCTTGTTGGAATATTCATACAAGTCTTCTTGAAGGGTGGGATGATGGTGTGAGAGGTGCCTCGTGTGGGACAGTGACAGAGTCAGGTGCAGCACAAAGGAGTGGCTGGTGGATGGGGATGGGGATGAAGAGACACCAAGGTGATGTTATCAAGGAGAAGGACACAAAGTGGGAAGAGAAGAAGAACAAAACCAGGAGAGGCAGATGGACGAGGCATGAAGAAGGAGTCGGTCCCTCTAGTAGACGTTGGTGGGTGATGGGAAAACGAATGCTTTATAGGACATACTATTTCCAGGCCTTTTTTGTTGGTGGTGGGTTTTTTGGTTGTTTTCCTTCTTTTTTTCTTCCCTTCCTATGAATTAATATTTTAATTGCCTAGCTCCTTTAAAATCTCCTGGACTTAAAATGTTGGAAGCTAAAAGTGCAAGTTAACCTAGTAGAGGCCGCAACCCAGGTTCCTCTGTACTTAGGCACTCTGTCAATATCTGTTTTGCTATGGGTGGACTCATCAGGTCAGGCAAAAATACTTTTCAAAGAACAGTGTGTGCAAGAAAATCCTCTCCAGTAGATCCATTACCTACCTGGAGCTGTCATGCAACCTCTGAAGTAAAAGGAATTACCTGTGCTGTACTGGTATAGCTGACAGCTAAATCTGCCCTAATCTGCCTTAATTATACTCTTCAGAACAGGGTCTTTCTGGTGATTTGAGGGCGGGAGGTTCAGCAGGGAATAAAAGTCAACTGCTTTCCCTTCTAGTTAGAATAGGGGGAATTAGCTGGATGACATTAGGAGAGTTTCTAAATATCTTTCCTGCCAATATTTGATTAGGGACTTTAATTTCATTAGACAAACTGATTTTTTCATTAGCCAAACTGATTTTTTCATGCATTGCTCTCTCCTTTTAATGTGTAAATTACATGGGATTTGACTCTCATTACTCCATTGATATGGGTGATGCCTTCGAATGGACACTGGCGCCGTGCTCACGGATGGGTCTACTGCAGAGAGTTGCTTGGTGCTTTGCTTTGGGAAGAGATTCTGTAAATATGCAGCTCAGCATCCCCTTGCCCACTCTTTGTTGGGAGAGAAAACCCCAGCACCTGACCTGGGTCTCCTGGCTGTGATATGAAGCAGGATTTCGTCACATGAAGCACAGTTCAGGTAAAATTGTGGGCTGGAGATGATGGAGGACACAGTTCCACAAGTGTGTGCCCACTTAGAACTTCAGCAGTTTAGTTGCAATGATTTCAGGGCAGCCTTTGCTTTTCCAAATCAAGATTGCCATAATTTGTTACCTTTTGATAATATTCATTTTGACCTTTTACATCTCATGTCTCCTCAGTTTTTTTATTAATATTGTCACCATTTTAAACTACTTTTACTGAACAATGAAATGTCTAAGCAGTGACACTGAAAGGTATTTCAAAATGAATTTTTCTGGGTTTACTTGGGGTAAAATGAAGCTGAAAAAGAGAAGCCAGATGAAGTTTCCAGGTACTTCTGTAATTATGAGTGAGCAATTTCAGCTAGAATCCTGAAGTCTGGATCATAGTACATCGTGTTCTTTGCTGCCTGGTGCTCTATATGCCCAATAAAACTTTGGGGGATGTAACTGTGCTGGTATTAAGCATATGAGACAAAATTAAAAAGAAAATATTTTGGTTCCAAAGGCACAACAGTTGAGGCTGAGATTCCATTAAACCTCATACATGAAGCTGAACCGATCCTTGTTTTACTGGCTCCTCAGAAAATATAGGTGCTGAAGGAAGAGAGCCCAGTTGTTATTGCCAGAAAAAACTCTCTGCTTGGAGTGGAAAAAGTAGGATTTAAAGCAGTGTTTGCTGTTGTTGCATAGCTTTTTAAAAGGAAAACATGAGCTTTTATTATTGAGGCAGTTATGGGAATACCCATCATTTTTATAGGCTTGAGTTTTGGTAAATAAACATGTTGACAGAATTTCTATGATTGTTTTGAAAGGATTTTTAATAAAGAGAGTTTATTTTGTGTGATGTTTAGTAGATCTGGTCAGAACAGAAGTAGAAGGAACTTTGATATTTCATCTATTTTATTTTTTTTTAATTTCAAGCCAGTTCTGTGTTGGGAAAGACTGAACCAAGTATCTCAGCAGAGGTCTGGGTGATGCTGTTCATTGGAAGAGCCAAGGAGAGACAAGGTCTCTCGCTTATTGAAGTGATTAACAGTTTAGCATTAATAGAGTTGCAATATTGCATGGTTTAGCCAGATTGTAACATTCTGTTTGTCAGAGTTCTTAAAGGTTGGATTCTGGACTCAGGTCTTGGACGTCTGGAAAAAAAACTAATCCATGTATGGAAGTACTTCAGCTTAAAGTTTCCAAATGTTTGTGAGTTCTCAGAGAATAAAAGTCAAATTTGCATTATAAGAAATGAGCAGAATTTCTCAATCAAAAGCTGTTTTTCTGCAGATTGTCCTTTACGTTTTTGCAGATGCTCTACGTCAGACAAAATATTTTCCTCCATGTTATATAGTAGGTATGGGTTTATTTATACTAAATATAACATCATTATATAATAAGTTTTCTTGGAGTGCTTGGTACTGTACAAACCACAAAAATTTTTGCTCCAGTGACCTTGTAATATAAAACTGAGGGAGCAATCACATTGCATTATGTGCCAGTGTGGTGAAATTAGTTTTGCACTGCCTAGGCAAAAGGATCTCCCTTGTCATCCAAATTACAGGACTGGGGCCCATATGTATGCACTCTGCCTGTTTGTTTATGCCATACGAATGGTAATACCAGGAAATATTTTTAAGGGTTGATGTCCCTTTTCCCTCCGCATTTGTGGGTTTTGTTGGGTTTTTTTTTAATATTTCTCTCCTGAGTAAAATGTGTCCATTCAACAGAGTTGAAATGAGTTATGTTAATCTTCCAGCATAAATATGAAACACTTTCTGTTGTTTTGCTGTCATTAGTCATCCAGCTAAAATGCAGAGAGCGATTTACAGGCAATTCTCATAGTACAGAAAGTGTTTGTTGAGTTGAGGTACACAGGAAGAAACATGGATATTTGGCCAAGGATTAAGAATGAGCTTTAAACTTGCAGGATTTCTTCTTCATTGACTTTTCCTTAAGTGCAGACTTATTTCTGTCTTATATAATTCAAAGCTCATGCATCCAAAAGAGGGAGATTTTCTAGCAGTAGGAGGTGAGCCTTTTAAAAATCATCATGATTCTCTTCTTTGAAAGGAGTAAACAAGAATCAATTTTCTTAGCTAGAGAAGTTGGCTGAGTTGTGAGTTCATCTAGAGCAGAGTGAGCTCTTAGAGAGATAACCCAATAAATGAGAGATACACAAATTAGTGTGACTTCTTTCAGCTGGACCCTGGGAGGATTGTGTGGGACAATCACAGAGGATTTCATAAGCTTTGCTTTCAACAAATCAACAGAAGACCCTCAAAAGATGCGTGCTTGGGTATTTTCTAAGCAAAGGGTTTTCAGTAGATCACAGAATCATAGAATGGTTTAGGTTGGAAGGGACCTTAAATATCACCTCATTCCCCATTGCCATGGGCAGGGACACCTTCCACTAGACCAAGATGCTCCAAGCACCATCCAACCTGGTCTTGGACACTTCCAGGGATGGGGCAGCCACAGTTTCTCTGGGCAGCCTCTGCCAGGGCCTAGTCACCCTCACAGAGAAGAATTTAATCCGTATATCAAACCTAAACCTCCTCTCTTTCCGTTTGAACCCATTACGCCCTGTCCTTGCATATCTGGGTACTTATTTAAAAAAATACCCATTAAGTGGAGCAGGGAGCTGTTGCAAAGACCCAGTTGACCAGGAGGGCTGTAAAGACACGTTGAGTAACCCATAGTACCCCCTCCAAATGCCACTTCCCAGCTCGCCTGATGGCTGAGAGGTGGATTTCATGCATGATGGAAGTGTGCCCCTCCTTCTGCCCCTGGGGAAGCTTCTGGGTTTCCCTGAGCCCAGAGGATTCAGCCCTGCAGGCCTTTTCCTCCTGTTTGAGGCATATGATATCGATATTGATGTTTTTGGTGAGGCGAGGGCTCTCTAAGGCACGTATTCCACCAGGCTCCGTGGAGTCTGCGCTCCATGGAGATGCATAGGCAGAGATGGAGGGCAGCCAAGAACGGCTGCTGCTCAGGAGGGCGAGTGCTGTGCTGTGGAATGGCTTAGATTGGTTTCAGGGCCTTCCTTTAGCTAATATTTGTTACTTTTCCACGGAAAATAGGAGTAGGCTTGCGTTTCAGGCTCCTTTTAACCTCAGATCATCTGGGTTTCATAGGTACCGGTCATACCGTAAGCTTAAATGTTCTTTTTCTCACATGTTCCCTTTCAAGCAGAGTCAAGGCAGATTTTTTATTTTTAAACATTTGGAGTTTGTTTTCATAAAGTTTCTCCAATCAAGACAGTATCCAAGCCATCTTGGTTTGTCATCGTACATCCAGTATTACTACATTAGCTCTTAATAAAGAACTCATGCAAAAACCAGATTCCCTTCACACTAACTACAGAAACATGTTATGGGAATGTGACCATAGAGCTGTGTGGAAAATGATATTACTTGCAGAAGATTTGTTGTCACATAACAGCCTGCTCATCTGCTGATTACTATCTTACGTTTATTGTGCATCTTCCTTTGTGCAGTGATACTTTCATAAGTGTTTAAAATCTCTGCAGTAAAACAAAATAATAATTTAAAAAAAAAAAATCTCGACATGCCTCTGCTAGCGTCACGTTAAATCCAAACTAAAAGCAAATTTATACATATGCTGTATATTAAGCTTAACCAGGGTAACGCCCCTTTCCTTTGGTTTTTGGAAAAGAGTCCCACATTGTCACATGTAAAGGGACATTTCAGCACTGATTTTCATTTTCATGAGATTAAAAGTGAAACATGTAACCACAAAGCTGGTTTATGTCATCCCCTGTTGGAGCCAGCAGTAATGCCAAAAATTAGATATTTGATAGGTTTGTGAGAGAAACAGATGCAGGAGGGATGCCATTCCCACAATTTTAAACTCCTTCTTATCTTTAAGCTAGAAAGAACATTCCAGATGAAGAAAATCTATCTTATTGGCTTTAGAAAATAGAGGAAGAAAGTAGCCAAAAAAAAAAAAAAAAAAAAAAAAAGAATAAGAAGTGAAGTTAATTTAAAACCAATGTCAGTCTTGGGGAATTGTAAACCATAATTGAGAGAGAGAGTGTGTGTGTATTCATATATGTGTGCACATCTATGAAATAAATAGGCTGAGATGGGGCTTTTCCCTTCCTTTTTGATCTGTTTAATGCAGCCTGCAGTGTTGCTTTGGCTTTTTTTAACACTTTTTGGGTGCAGAGAGACGGGGGACGGTAAACACCAAGAGAAGAATGTCCCCCAAATATATACCAAATAAACTCAGT
The DNA here is from genome assembly GCA_013398955.1 of Callaeas wilsoni. Classification (NCBI taxonomy): domain Eukaryota; kingdom Metazoa; phylum Chordata; class Aves; order Passeriformes; family Callaeidae; genus Callaeas; species Callaeas wilsoni. Next base: position 224,294 of record VWPU01005014.1, read on the forward strand.
GAAAGCATCCAAAAAGTATTCTTTCAGCTTTTTGTTTTGGAAGCAGTTTGTATGTCCCTGTTCTTTTTATTTCATTCTGCCAGCTGTCTGCTAAACAAATCTAGCCAGGTGGGGCTTACAACCCATGACTAAAAAACCTACTAGTGCAGCTGTCCAGCTTGCCTGGAGGAAGAATTCTAACAAATGGCAGGAATGAAAAGATTGGTTTTGTTTTCAAGAAAGTAGCTATGGTACCTTCCTTGCTTCGTTGTTGGTTTGTTGTTTTTTTTGTTCTGCTTGCTTCAGTTAACTCATGGCCTCCTAAGGTTTTATGGAGTAATGGAAAATCCACTTCCGTGGTTCATCATTTAATGTGGTATTGCTTGGATTTCTTTTTTTCCCTTTTTTTTTTCCCTGTAATGATTTTTTTTTTTTCTGTGTTAGAAACATAGGGCAGCTGCTTTGAGTGTAGCTAAATGTAAAATAATCTGACACTTTCCCTAGAAAAGCACTGGTAAGCCATATAGTAGCTTAGCTGGATTTTTAAATATTCAAGAGTTGAATATATAACTAGTGAAGGGTGGTGGTTGGTATTGTTTATCCACAAGCTAGGGACAGAACAGGCTTCTTTGCACTGCTTCATCAATCGACCTCAACTGTGATTTTCTAGTCAGCAAATGAGTGCTTCATTTTCTGTGTCTGTGTTGAGCTAAACAAGAGCTATGCTAAAAATTACCAAACCGCCATCTGATCTATAGTTTCAGCAATAGAAGATTAGCATGTGAGCCACTGAGACACCTTCCCTCACTCCTGCCAGAAAAAGGAATGTGTGAAAGGTGTTTGTCACCAACTCCACTTAGGGAATTCAACTGAAAATCTCCCTCTGCTTTTTGTTGGGTAACAGCCCAAACAAAAAATAATTGGTTTTTGGCCCAATCCTGCCTCCTTTGAAGCTGGTGACATCTTGTTCTTTTGACATCCTCGATGCAGGTCCATGTTTATTGAGAGTGATCTGGTGGAGTGATTTGCTCAGTGAGGAGTTGAGGGCTTTTGGCACTTCTCAGGTATCACTCGGGCCTCATGGGTCCCAACTTTAAAGGAACACATGGCATTAACACCTCTCAGAGTCCGGGTGGTGCCTCACAGTAAAGCTGCAATACAGGCTTTGGGTTTGGTCCAGGGCTAGTAAAGTATCTGTGCTTATGTGGGTGTGTGAACAGGGCTGCTGAAGTCAGTGGAGCTCTTTTGACCAATTACTGCTTATCTAATGAGAGAAAATTTTGAGTACGGTTAGGACTTTTTGGATGGAGACTCTAGTCAAGTGACTAAGTGCTTTTAATTAAGCATGTCTTTAATTGCTGAACTGCGAACACATTAAATTCTTGTAGGCTTGATTTCAGTGACTTACATTTCCTTATTAGCATACAAACAGATCTGCTAAGCAAGATGTGGAGGTACAAACTGGGTCCTCCTGGTTTTCCCAGGACAGACAGGCCTAAACACACTCACCTCACTGCATGATTAGACCTTGCTTTGGGAAGTAGGAAGGTGCATATAATACAGGTTCAGTGCTTGCCATTTTCCCCTTTCTGTTTGCCATCCTCACAAGAAAAAGCGGGTGCAAAAGGAATGCAATGATTGTTTCCACACCTCTTTGTATCACCTAGACTTCTCTGCACCCACCAAGCCAGCGTGTTCGGATAACATCCACTTTACAGTCGATTTGGGAGATTGAGACCTGTCTCTGCATGGGGGATGGGGGAGCAACACACTCTGCCTGGGCTGCTCAAGTCAAAATGGCATCGAGCTCGGGCAGGCACAGCCAGATTTCTGTTGCAGGCGCCGTTATTTCCTTTTGTTGTATAACAAGGCATGAGTGATATTGGTTGGGGTGCTCACAAGCCAAGAAAAAAGAAGGCCAATTTTTCATGAGGAAATTGAAGTGCTGATGCAGAACTAACCCTCACGGTTTGTTGTTATTTAATGAAGAAGCAGTGAGTGGGGGATTTTGGCAAAACTTGGTGTGTAAGCATAACAATTGTAATGACATTATTTAGCACACAATGGAGTAACAAAGGCACTTAAATGCTACGATTAAGGACTGTGTTAAGATTCTCAAATAGCATCTGAAAGCAAAAAAAATGTGGCTGTGTTGTTCTTTAACACCATACAGAAATATATTAATTTCTTTTTTTTTTTTTCTCTGAAGCTACAGTAGATTCCTAGAATGGCTCCAGCAATATCACTGGAATTAGATCCTTTCAGTGATATTCTACTTTAGAGTCTCTGGACATTGTTATCGGCTTCAGTTTTTTACCTATTTTTCTTTATTGTTAGGCAATGGCAAATGTATATATGACAGTAAAAATGCTTATGTTCATTTCCCATTTATTTTTCTGAGAACAGTGTCAGATTCTGAAGGCCTGCACAATGTACAGAAGATATATATGTCTATGAAATAGCAGGATAATATTGGGAAAGCCGAGCCTTGAGAGTAATTTGCCATAAATTATTTTACCTGGTGTTACAACAACTTCTTAATGTAAAGGATTTTCTGGACTTGCAGTATTTGTACAAGAAGTTCTGTTTTATAAAGGCAAAGGAGAAGGGTTGGGAGGTCAAAAATACGATATTGCAGCTTTTCTTTAATTTTCCATACATTTTCAAATGTGATTCTACATACAATGACTATTACACAGGATGAGCCTGAATGAGCTTGGCTTTGGGAGAGGAGAGCTGTACCATGTTTTTGCTAAACCCATCACCATTTCCTGACGGCCATGAGAGCAGCACTTTGCTTCTGCAGACCATGAACAGAGGATGGGAGACCCAAGAAAGCTCCAAAAGGCTGTGTGGGATTACAGCAGTCTAGTCAGTCAGCCCTGGTGCCAAGGGTGTAATGTAATATTATAACCATCTGTTGTCGAAGGCCGTTATCCCAGTGGCTCCTGGACACCACTCACCCTCCTCATCATGGCAGCAGCGTGTCACCATGGTATCTGGAGCACGAGGGGGAGGTGGCAAAAGTGCAAGTGACACAAAAGGCTCTGGAATTGTGGACACCTTCCCCACTTCTACACTGTTTGCTGCTCAGTACAAAAATGGGTTCCATTATAGCCTCCATATAATCCAGGCAAGCATAGCTGTTCCAAGGCTGTAATCTCCCTGGAATGCCTGAGAATGGGAACAATTGGCCAACTCTCATGGTTTTAATATGCTGTTCACCTAATTTGGTGTCTGAAAGTTTCCCATGGTCAATACTCTCTCTTTTTTTTTTTTTTTTTTTCACTTATCTGCAGTGCTTATGGTATTTGGTGGTTTTTTTTCAGTAGGACTGAAGTTTTTAAAGCTACAATTTTTCTTTCACTCCTATATGCAGGAATATGAGGCTGATCCTTATGGAGGCATCCTCCATCTGCCCCTATTCCATTAATTGCAATGTGCTGGAAGCAATAGAACTTTTGGGAAAGAAAGCTATTCTGATTGCTAAGGAACAGGTCAGAAGTCAGGCAAAGAAATATGACATGTAAGATTGAAATCAAGCATGACAAGGAAGTCTGAAGATAAAAAATGTGGTGGAACAGTGGACAAATAATATCCTATGGACTGTGAGGAACAGGAGAGGGAAAAGTACTCCAAGATCCTGAACAAGGCTAGGAGGACAGGAACTGAACATGAGTGATAGGAAAGTTTGGTGACAAGGTGGGCCCGTGGCTGTGGGACAGACTGGATCTGCAATAGAAGACCAGTGGGAATGATATCTCACAGGATCCCATGGGACAGCAGAAGGTAAATGGGGACTTGCAACACTAGCCAATAGGGATGAATTTTAGGCTGGAAATGAAGAGGCATGGATGGGATTTATTAAAAGCTAGCAGCTAATGATTTTTTTTCAAGTCATATATGAATTCATTTTCTAGAGGAGGGAAGAGGTTTAAAGGGTAAAGTAGTTTCAAACATTGACTAGATCAATAAATATCGGTACTTCAAATACTGGTAATGTCTTAACATCTGAGCATTTCTCTGTCTGAAGAACTGTTGAGTTTAAGTTAGTAAATCACATGGATTCCTGCCACTCTGACCACTTCCTGTGGGGATAATCTACAGGTCAATAAAGAAATAAAGTTAGTGCCTACTTGCTTCATGATTATGCAGAATTAAAGTAAAGCTTGATGCAGTATTTGACAAAGACAGGAGCGAGCAAAGCCACAAACGAGCCACTCCTGTATTACAGGAGTACAACACTTTCCAAGAGAGGAAATGGAGAGGGGGAAGAGGAGAGAGACCAAAGGAAAGTCTCAGAAAGGGGTTAAATGCAGGGAAAGATCCCAGAGAGGGGAGTTATAGGAGGTTCAGTAGATGAAATTATAGGAAAATGTCAAAATCTGTTGGAAAAAAATCTTGGACTAAAACATTAGGCTCAGATTCATTTAACCCTGTTAAATGAGCTATCAAATGATTGTCACATAACATACCTTGAAGTGGTTGCATTTGTCATATCTGCTCAGAAAAATCTTTCTCACCAAAACCGATTCCAGCCTTTTTTTCTTCTTTTTTCCAATGCTACAGATTTCCTTGGAAAAGAGGTATGGTTATCTCTGATTAGCGAAGAGGCTTTCCTGTAGTCCTCGAAACACTTTGCCATCCCTGTGATGAATAAGTTGTCCTTTTCACTGTTCTTATCAGTTGAGGCTACTTTTGAAGGCCACTTTGAAATTCCAGCTGTGGAGTATCAAGGTGCTGCCCAGAGCAAGGTGGAGTAGGCAAATTCTGAGATTTTGCATTCAAGTCTTCGCTTTTTTTAAAGGTGTCACTTCAAGGTGGTGATTATTGTTTTTAAAAGATGAATAGCTCTGAATACTAGTTATTTTAGAGTTATTCTGTCCTGTCAGCTAACCTTAGCAAAGAGCAGTCTGCTGTCTCCAGGACAGCTTGAAAGGCTCTCTCAGGAGCAGTCAGGATTGTGTTCCTTGTCAAACACCAGAGCTGACACCTCCAAGGCATGCAGGAAGATATGTTTAATCATCTTCCTTTTTAAATTTCATCTTTGGTTCTTTTTTTTTTCTTTTCTTTTTTTTTTTTCCTTTTATAGTCCTGAAACATTCACTTGAGAAACTCTGACAGGTCTGGAATAAAATTAAGAAATTCTGCCTCTCCAATTCTCATCCCAAAAAACACCTGTTAATGGAAAATAAATCATGTTATGTGCCAGCATTCTCCATTTGTTTCTCATGTTCTGTTTCAGGTAATCCATGTAGATATTTCCTTCCACCTGCTTCAAGACCTCATCTTTCTGCATTTTAGCATTTCCCACATTTCCCATTCTTGAATCATCTCCTCCCTCCTTCCCTATAAAAAAATGAAAACAAGAAACTGTTGAGTAGAATTCAAATGTGATGAAAAAAACCCCCTGTGCTTTCATTCTTTTGCTGAAATATTTTCCATTTCCTAAAGACTGTCTAGATTTCCTTTGGCGTGCATGCTTTCAGGATTTCTTTTCCACTCAGTGTATTAACTTTGTTTTTTCGCATGTTATCATTACTTTTACCAGCATGTGTAACACACATTTCCCACTTTACGATGGCAGTAAATACAAATGCAGAAATTACACACCCAGACAAATTAAGAGAAATAAACCCTAGCAGGTCCTGAACCAGCCAGTAATCATTCTTACGTATCCTCTATTATATCCCCCTGTACCCACAGTACATTTCCACATCACACAGGTGGAAGTGTGAAGCTGAGGCTCATTTAACAGTATGAATTTTCCCAATGTATCACAATTACAGGAACACCTGTGCTTCATAACTTTCTGCTGATCCACTGTGAAAATTCACAGTGTGTTTAGTAACCAGACCATCAATATGCTTTGTCTCCTACAGCGTGTGGATTGGGATGACGGCTTTAGTTCCTCCTTGAAAAAAACCCAAACCAACCAAAACCAAAAACCCAACAAACCAAAAACTGATAGAAAATGTAGCTGATGCTTGTGTTGTGGGCTATGCTCACTCTTCCCCACCATGACAGATCGTTATTGTGGAAGATCTTCAGTGTGCCCTCACTGAAGGTTGGCAAACACCGGTCTGGGAAAATCAATACCTTTCTTATTTTGACTTTTTGTCTTTTATTGCCTGAGTGTGGCACCAAGACCAGTTTGTGTTCATGACTCATCGCTTTTTGAAAGTGTGTCAAATTCACTGCCACGTGAGTCAGGCACCTTTGGCACGCTCCATGTGGCTCTGCTGGACTGTCCTGTGGAGCCACCCCAGCCTCGTGCCCAGGGATGGTCTTGGCCTGTTCTTGGTGTGCCTTGTGCCCACTCAGTCTGCCTAGCTTGGCTTGGCTAATTTCTACCAGCCTACCTAAGTTTCCTCAACTGATGGAAAAAATTAATAAATGGCAATGTGAGACAAAGCTATGGTTTTATCCAAATGTCCGAGTAACATCATGGAATAAGAATGCTTGAGGCACTGCTTGAATAGCAAGAGTTTTGGTGAAAGGTTTTGCAGGGATCTCCATTGAAAATAACCCCAGCTGGTTTTCTGATTTCTCTTTTCTCCTGTTCTATAAAAGATAATTTGCTTTGTGTGTGCTGCTGTGACCTAAAAAGGTATCTGAGACTTGGGAAGCAGGCTTCCACCATGATATGACCCAACACTAGAGGAAGGAGTTTTTGATGACACAGAGATGCTGCTGAATGCTTTAAACTGTTGTGGTGATGGGCAGAAGCTGGCTGTGATTAGTTAAAACTTTTAACTGGGGAGATAGGAGTGAAAAAGTTTTCTCCCTGCTTTGAGTTTAGGAGAAAAATGGACTTTGTAGTGCCACTTAACTGATCTTTGCATCATCTGGACAATGTGATTTAAGTTCTTGTCCTTCAGTTTCCACACCAAGAAGTTGGCTGAAGATGGCAGATTTCCCATCCATGGGAAACAGACTCTCTAGAGAAGGAAGAAGATAAAATCATATCTGATTGTTGTCCCAGAGGGGAGCTGAGATGTGTCTGGGAGACTAAAGTCTTGGACATGCTCTCAAGCCACTCACTTTAAAGATAACCTAGATTAATCTCATCAGCTTTTAATGAGAATTGGGAGTTTGTGTCTTCTGTGATGTGTCACTCTTGAAAACAAATCTTAGGTTTATGAGTCACTTGAAATTCTGTGATATTGGGTAAAAAAATCCGACCCTTGATAGCTGTTACATTTGTATTTCCATTCTCTTTGTGAACAGTTACAAGTCTTTGTGCTGTATCTCCACTTTTATTGATGTTTCTTTCAGATAGAAGCCCATCTTCCATTTGCAAGTTCAAAATACACATTCCCAGTAAGCCAAACTCTGCCTTTCCCACCCTAATCTCAGTGAAGTTTCTATCATCAAGAAGACTGTGGCCTCCTGAGTTATTTTCCTGGGTCCTTTCTGGATACTCCATGTGTGGTTCTGTCCTTGAATGAACTCAGAGAAGGAGGTGCCCCTATTTTCCCTTTTCTATGAGGCAGAATAATGCTTATGGTGTGACACAGGTGTGTAGAGGGGGTCTGCAAATTAATGTGCTTTGAGGTCCTTGGATTAAAATCATATAAGTGAAAAATAGTAGAAAGTCATTTTAGTGTCCCAGTGGGTCTGACATTCTTTTCTGCTCCCAGAAAGAGATTTTCTGTCTGCAAATCTCATGTTTCCAGAATTAGATTAGGAGTGTCAGATGTGCATTCTTGGGGCCTTCTGACCCAGATTAACCTTGGAGCACAAAAATTTGATTGTGTTGTTGCAAGACCAGAACAAAAAATATACCCACCGTGGTCTACCACTGAATATAGGAAGTTTTTATAGAGCACATTAAAGGGAGGGTTTAAAATGTATCTGTAAGGTAAATGTAGAGAGACTGTGTGCCACAAGGATAGACACTGTGGTCAGGGTTAGGAAAAATAATCTGAATTCAGCGTAAATTCTCAGATTTGAAGATCAGAGGAGTTTGTGTGGGGAAAAAAGTATTTTTTTAGAAAAGAACCCCATTTTTCAAAGATGATACAAGAAGATAATGGAAATTCTATTAAGGAGAGGTACCAAATTTATAAAAAGTATCTTATGACGTGACTTTCCAATTTCTAAATTGCTACTGGAAGAAGAAGACGAAGTCCAAAAATGAGGATGAAGAGATATCCCATGCCTGAGCCATAACCAGACCTGCTGGAGCTAAAAGCCATGACCAATTGTTTGTCCAGCTTCTTGTCTGTGCTTGGACCTGTGGTTGCAGAGAAGCCAAATCAGTGGGAGAAGGCAGATTGCAAAACCTGAAAGAAATAATTTCTTAGGAGTTGTTCAAGAGAAAATAAAGTATAAAAAAATGTCTCATAGGTATACTTGTTATGTTCTTGCCATCTGGAAATAATAATATGCGTCTTCACAAGAGAGGTTTGGAGATACAGCTTTGTTGATTTCTTTCTTAGCAAGGATGGAGTTGTTTCTGAGATCAGGGACCATTTCACTGCTGCAAAATATCTGTTTTTGTTAATATGTTTACTGTGCTAAATAATCAGAACTGGATTCCAGCAATAAATCACTGTTCTAATTTAGTATTTGCATTAAAATTCGGCTTATAAAGTCTTGGAGTTGAAGCTGCAGCTTCACACTCAGTCAGAATAGTGAACAGTTGGATTCAGCAGCGATTTAATTCGTGTCAAAGGAAGCTGAACCTGAGTGTGATGTGGGAACTGGCTGCTGCTTGGACTGGTTGCTTGTTCATGATTGCACTCATGTTATTACATGTATAGAAAAAAAGAAGGAAAGAAAGCAAAACAGGAGAACACTTAACGTTCCTAAAGTAGTTTCCTCAAATTTCTCTGCAAACAATGTAAAATAACAACCTAATAATTTTGTATCTTAATCATGTTCAGTAAAGAAGTCCTTTAGATAATTGGCACTGCCTCTGTACTAGGCCAAACTTTCTTTTAAGTTACAAATACTCACAAAAGGTTTACATTATAAGGAGCTGCTTTGGAGATGTGCAGATTTAGTTTGTAAGTACAAAGTGAACATGCAAATTGCCTTATCTTGTGGGATTCACAAACAACCATCATTCAGATTGATTTAATACATAGCTTTTTATCTTTAAAAGTGTTAATTAGAAAATAGGGACAGTTCTCTGAGCACTTAAGAGTAATAAATAGATCAAAACAGCATCCATGCTTCTGTGATGGAACTTCTGAAGACTTTATAAAGGGATTAAACCAATTGTCAAAAAGACCACAGTATACATATTTAATAGTGCTACCAAGCTACAATTACATTTTTAGGACTCTATTTGCTAAGCTTTTAAACACTCATTATACAAAAAAAAAAAAAAAAAAGGAGAGAGAGAGGGGAAAAAAAAGGGATTTTGAGAACTTTACCACATAACTCGGGATTGCTATGCCAGTAAGCTCTGCTCCAGGTCTGGAGTGACACAGCTGTGTTCAAGACATCCTGGTTTTCATTTAGCATCAGAAGTTGTTCAACCATGTGAGAAAAAGACCTTGTGTAGCTTGGTGGTCTTATTTTGCTCCACTGCAGCGTGCAGGGGCAGAGGGGAGATGCTGCTAATGGATATCCTTGACCTACTACGAGTTAAAGCTTGCTCTTTTTAAGACTTAGAGAACCGTGTGCATTTAGTCACATCAGTAGTGTTCATGTAACTAATATTTTCCTTTCATTCCAATCATATGTTTGTTCTGTATATTTATTTCTATATATTCCTATCCTTGCCCAACAAGCTCATACTGAATGAAATCAAACCCACCAGAAATAATGAATTGCAGTCTGACTATTTATCAAGTAAAACTGAGGGAACTGCAACTTGTCAAGCAAACAATAAATAAGGCAGATCTCATAAAAAATGAGAGAAACAGGTAAGGTCTTGAAATGTACTCAGGAAGTAAAGAGTGTGAAGGACTAGAGGAAGAATTAACTTCAGCACCCGAGGTCATCTACTTCTAAAAGTCTCATCTAAAATATGGGCCTTAAGGGGCTTTCAGAGATTCAGTGGGACCAGAGTTTCACCCCACGAGAGAACAGCTGTAATACTGCTTTTCCTGCTGCCAAGTCATACCTATCAGCAGCATATAAAATGCATTACAGCAATGAGAGTAAAAATCCTCTTTTGTCTCTCCAGCCTGAGTAATGATTTGAACGTCCAGGATTTCTTTTTGCCACTTATTTCCATATATCTGCATGCAGGTACCCATGCACAGTGGTTTCACCAAGCTGCTGTTATTTGCATAAACCACATAATAAAGTGTTTATAAGAACTATATGCTGATGTGGACAACTTCAGAGAGGGAAAAGTCTGGTGAATAATTTCTGTGATGCAGATGGAGGGAGAGTTTTTCCATGTACTATTTGCCATTTCAAAACTTACAGCACCTCAGGAAAATAGATATGACCCTTTATATTTTAAAGAAATTGTCTAGATATCTACAATTTGGAAAGAAGTTGCAAGTATATTCTGAGAGCAATTAGGAGAATAGTTTATTTCCCAGATTATAAAGGATATCTAGCATTTCTCATGAAAAGTTGTATGTGTTTGAAGAGTCTTGTTGCATTTAAAGCATTTAATATTTTATCAGGATGAAATATGCATTTAACTTTTATTGCTTGGGAAGTGGCAGAAAGGGAAATGGTGGTTAGCAGTGTTTAGCAGAGCTTTGTAAATGCTCTGGGAAGGAGACTTCACAGACTCTCTGGGCTGCTGTTCCAGCACTCCATCACCCTCCTCATGATTAAGAATTTCTTAATGTCTGGTCTGAACCTCCCAAGCTGCACTTTGTGGCCTGTGCCCCTTGTCCTGTTTGCTGCCTCCTCAGAGAAGAGTTTGCTCCATCGTTTGGGAGCAGTGTTTTGAGCTACAATTGGATTTTCCCCTAGTGTCCTCTTCCACATATGAAACAGGCCCATCATCCCCAAGATCTTCTTTTTGCTGCTGTTCTCCAGGCATCTGATGGCTTTTGTCACCTTTTCTGGACCTTCTATGTATGTGGCACATCCCCATCCTGAGCAGAGAGGGGAGGACAACCTCCTTCTGCCTCTTGCCATGCTCCTTCCTGTGTGGATCACTGTGTGGTTTGTCGAGGGGCTCCCCCTACAAAGGGGAGAGGAAGGGGGAGAAGGTGGAGTGGGATTTCCTCGTTAACTTGATTAATTTTCTGCATCATTGTGGCCTTGGGGGACCGTGCAGTGGGTGAGCACTGGTGGTGCTGAGTGCAAGCACAGAAGAAGGCAGTTGCTGCTGTGAAGAGCTCAGTCTGCACATGTCACAGGAGGCAACAGATGGCACAGGCTGACGAGATGGTATGAGAAGAGATGAGACAATATTTATAAACATGATAGACAGCAGTCTCAGTACATGAGTAGCCAAGACATTGTCAAGGTTTTTTTCAGGCATCACAGGAGGGGTTTTGGAGCCGAGCTGAGCAGAGAAGTGGTTTTGCAGCTGCCTGCAGGAGGATGGTCCCAGGTATGAAAGAGAGAATGGACGTGCTCAAGATAAAACAGAAATTTCATTCGAATTTGAGTAATAAAGGATATTTATCAAGGTGGAGCTTGATAAAGTTCTGATTTGGATTAGAGGATTGCTGGGGATGGCAGGAGGTTGGGTTCAGGAAACCAACAGGTTCAGCTTTGGAGTATTTCAAGGGACTTTTGGTGTGTATGTGCTTGAGAATGTGGAGAAACGTGAGCAGGAGAGACAAAGCACCACTGAGCAATAGTTCCTCATTCAGAATCAGCCACAGCAGAGTAGCACTCATGCCCTGGGCTCTCTCACCACTGCAGAGTCCAGCCCCTCTGGACAGAGTTTTTATCACCATCTCTGTCTTGTCAACTGTACAACACACTGGTACTTTCACTCATGTAAAAATGCAGTGTCTGTTGTACAGTGTTTTGTGTGCTCGTGTTCAGTGGAGTGGATTAGCTTGTGAAAACCTGCATCCTAATTCTGATGTAAATGTAAATGTGTACTGGGTATTATGTAGCTCTGGCTTTGAAGCTCTCTAATGTTTATTTCAAAGTAATAATAGCCTCAGTAATGTTCAAAGAGCTGTTTGGTTTGGATATAAAATATATATTACATAAACTAGTTTTGTAGTCATCAGTATATCTAACTTTTTTCAACTGTTATGTCTGGAGTTCATTTCTTGAGCTTTCTTTATCTCAGTTCCTGATCATTGCTTTCTCTGCCAACCTGAAGCTTTGTTTTCTTTCACATTTGTGGCCTCCATTCATTGCACAGAAATGGAAGTAAGTTTCAGTATTATTTTTTTTTTCTTGGAGAAAGAGAAATGGGAAAATGCAGATAGTAGCAGAAAGATGGTGGGGGAAAAAATGGATCTTTACAGGTATGAGTCAGTTTTCCTGACTTAGCATGTTACGTTTCTATCACATCAACATGAAGTAATGTGACCTAAGATGATGTATGAGAAGCTGAAAATGACTCATGAAAATAGAAATGTTAGGATATCCTGGAAAACTAGCTTATCTGCACATTCATAACATCAACCTTTGTAGCACAAATTCCAGCTTCCACAAGGTCTGTTTTTAATAAGATGAATCAATTCCATCCCACTTCTAAGGGCAGAAGTTGCTTGTTCCTATTACTAGTCAACAACTCAACACCATTTTCACTAACACTGCAGAAGGAGAGAAACCTAGCACATTCTGATGAAAAGTGAACAATTGTTTGGAAACTTGATAATGTGCTATAATGCATTAGCTGAAGAGTGGGCAGAAGCTGTGTTAAGAGAATTGACCTTTACATGCAATACGTTTGGAGAGACAGGGAGGAAGAAATACATCACTCACTAAGTAGAACAAGAAGCAGAACAGAAAAAGGTGGGATAGGAATTTTGACAAAAAGGACAAGATTAAATTATTTTTTGGTAAGTTTTCAGATAAGAAACAACTACTTCTGGAAACATTTTATAACCAGATCATTAAGCAATCCTCCCATGATAGCTACTTCATATAATAGTGTTTTATTGTCTGCATTTGTCTAAGTATCAGAATACCAGTAATGTTTCACAGTTACATAATGCTTTTTTGCTTTTAATCTCTCAATAAATAAGAGGTGGGTGAATACTACAGTACTCTCCACTGACTTCAGAGGGCTTTGAGTTTCCTATCACTCCTTTTCACAAATCTCCTTTATTCCTTTGCCCTTGTCTTCAGATGCTTTGTCCACCCTTAAACCAGTCAGAACAAATGACATCACAGACAGTAAAGACCAGTGAATAACACTAAGTGATAGCTAAATTCGTCAATAAACCTTTCTAAGCTCCTTTGTCATCCAGGAAACTGAAAAACGGTCAGGAGGTGACTCAGGTAATTTCGGAACTGGAGTTTTGTTCAATTGATGCAACTGCAGAAATGAGTAATACAACCATTAGCCATGACTTGTTAACTTTCATATCTAACGCAGTTAAAAATAACATATATTCTCTTATTTTCAGTTTCCAGCTTATCACGTGTTCGTGCGCTAGAAATGCATTTCCTGCACGGCAGCTATGGCTGGGGGAAGCCGATGGCATTGATGGTCAGGGGTTTTGCACGAGGAATGGAAGGTGTGTCTGACCTTGGCGTGGACTTCCTTCCCTAGTGTCATGTGCAGGGTCTTGCGTGGCTTTGCTTCATCCATAAGTGGAGCCAAGAGGGCTCATGGAGGGCCAGTGGAATCACAGCTCAAGAGCCGATAGCTGGGATGTGGTCAGAAGTAGCTCCACAAGCATGCAGGAATAGCAGCTTGGCTCTCTGCTCATTCCTAAGGCCACTGGGATTTGGAGGTGCGCTTGGGATGTGTCATTGCCTTGGTTGAGGGTTTAGCAATGTGTGGTTGGAAAAGTCTGCATTCAGCCAAGCATTTCAATCAGGAAGCAAACAGTTGGGAATGGTGATATCCACTTTATTGTTTCTGTGTTTCAGAGTTAATATCAAGAAAGATAAATGGGACATTTCCCCGTACAATCTGCCAGGCCATCCCTTTTTTGCAAGACAATGAAGACAGCCCTTTTTCATATCTAGACCACTAGCAGGTCTGCAGTTCAATGCTTTTAGGAGAAGTGAAGTTTCTAATTTATAATCCTCCTGCAAGCTTCCACAGCAAATTCCAGGGTTACAGAACTGCAGAATTCACAGGGGCCCACACAGTTTTAGGTCACTTAGTTCAGGAAGCATTTAAATCTCCACAGAGTGTGGCTAGCCATAGAGACATATCCAGTTACATTTCACGATGCCTCCGTGTCTGATTTTTGGTTCCGTGAGTTCCTCCTGCATGGGCGAATATGACTTTTTTGGATCTATTCAAACCTGAAACTCAGGGAAAGTGAACGAAAAAAGCTAAAGAAATTGTGCAATCCTCCCTGAAGTGAAACTGCTGCTGAGTGCCTGTGGCCAAAACAGCCTTCTCCTTCCAGTTCATCAAGGACAACCTGTCCTAGTGCCATGCCAACATTTCTTGCTTTCCATCACATCTCTTGGGAAAGCCCCATAAGCAGTGACCTTGTGACTAAATGCCTGCCAGATCTGCTTTCTGGCAAAAACAGCTGCTACACTTGGCACATTCAAATGCCTGTTCAAATTTTAGGAACTCCTCTATGAGGTGTTCATTTTATTCCCCTTCAACAGGAAAGCGTTTCTCTAGTACAGAGAAAGACTCTGGACTATGGAATTGCAAAATATAACTGGAGACACTGGTGGGAATGACACGCTTTTTCAGCATGGGCTGTCATTCTGCATGCCTTCCTGATCAGTGAAATTTTCTTTTAAAAGATAAATGTCATTATTCATGTCAACCAGGAATTAATTCATTGTAGTTAAAAGTTCATTTGGAAATTAAAGGCCATATAACTGTAAAGCTCTGCATTTACTCCATCCTTTTGGCTACCAGCTTATGTCCTCAAGGTCTGGAAGTATTAAGGGCCAAATATGAAAGTCTGTATTTACAATATTTAATATTGTACATAGACAATTAATGGGATTTTCGAAAGTGTTAATACAGGTGTAATATTCTGTACTGGTGCAATTCTCACCTTAGGTGTGTTTTAGTGTAGTTTATGGGGTTTTTGGATAGGTCAAAATACCAGGTAAAACTTGTTACCCCCTGCCCAGAACATCCTGTTTGGATTTATATTATTTGCTTCCTGGCAGTGAGTGATTGGAAAACCACTGTTGGTGCCATACTGGCACATAATTGCAATGAAAAACATTCCCCCAGTTTCTTAAAATTTAATTTGGGAATTGTCATCAAGTCAGTTTTATAAGTGACAACTTTGAGTGTGTGTAAACACATCTCTGACCCTGCCTTGCACCTGGCTGGCTGGGACTTGGGAAGGAGCAGAAGTTCACCAGCCCATCCCATGAAATGGGATCAGTGGGGAACAAACACCAAGATACTCACAGCATGAATTATGTCAGAGTATCCTTCAGTTGACAGGTGGGCTTTAAAGATGGATGAATCTCCCACACCCAGATACAGGTGCTTGAAGGTGACAGATTTTTATCCCTGTGTCACCACAGGGATCCTCTGTACAGAGCATGGGCAACACCTTTCTTACATCTGCAGATGTAAAAATCAGATTTGTCTTTCTGGAACACAATCTATAAAATACATAACTGACTTAAAATTACAAAAATGACGAAATGGCAATTCCACAGAATAAAAAAAACTGGGACAAGAAAGTTAATCTAAGAACCAATGTCCAACATTCCAATTTTTTTTTTTTTTTACATACTTGAATGTTTGAGTTTTTTGTTCTGGGTGAATGTTTAAACAGTAGAGACAGTTGTTGAGGAATGTTATGACTTTGGTGTGAGCCAGCACTGGACATGCCTTTGGTATTAATATTATTTAACATAATGTAATTGCATTAATGCTGGCTAAGTGTATTCCTGTTGAAAACTTGTATTGATTGCTAATAGCGAAGCTGCAGCCTTTTAACACCAACTGTTGATGCATTGTCTGTGGAAGCTCAGAGTCTTAAGGGCAAGGGTAATTTATACTTTCTCACTTAGAGAAAATTCCAAGTACATTCATATTTGCATATTCAGAAATATAGGGGGTAATTAGGGATAGACTCAATATTTGTCCATTTCTCTCTTTTGCATCACAAACTTGGAATGAACTGTCTGGCTCGAGATTTTCTGATTGGAAGCAAATAATAAAGAGAAACTCAGTCCCCCTGAAGCCATGATAAAACACTTTATGGTCTCATAATATTTCAAGTTTCAGGAGGAAGAAACCCCCCAAACCCCTAAGTCTCACACTGGTTCACAACCTCACAAAATGTTCCCCAACTGTGTTTCTAAGGCAATAAAGAGAAAGTTGCCTCTGAAGAAGCCCTGTCAAATTTAGCAGAATGAAACCTATAGGATTGTGTTGATATTAATGAGGTTCTGTTGCTCTAAAAGTACGCAAGGATCTCACAGTATAAAAGTTAACTGAGTCTAATTTAACAGATTTTTTTGGTAGGAGTTTAGAAAAAATAAACAATAAAATATGCATACCATGTCAGTGAATAAAAATTAGGACAAGAAAGTTTATTTAAATATTTGATATTCAATGTCTAAGCTTATAAATTATTTTTTTACATATATGAATATTTGAGTGGTTGTTGCAGAACCATTCAGATTCTTCTTCACTTGAGAAGCTCTACATACCTGTGTTGCCTTAGTGAAATAATGTGAAAGTGCAGTTTATCAGTGCCTTGCCTTGAATCCTCTAACCTGAAAGATTTTCCAGTAAAAGCAGTGAACGAAAAAGTAGAATTGCTGTAATGTCCTTGTGCTGCATGCTCTGGTGCTGCTGTTTCTCTCACTCTTATCTGACTTTATTCTGGGAGACCCACAAGATTCACCTCTGAATGTGTAGAATAATGGTTTATTTTTATGCTTGCTCTGGTTTCATTAATTTGTGGATTAACCCAGGAAGAGAAGCAATTGCACTTGTACCCCCTTCGAGTGACATTTGGTTCCTTCTATTTTTCCTCATTTCCCTAATATTTGCTGTTCTTTATACATTCCTCCTCTTGCCTTTTATTTTCTCATTTCTCAGCCTCCTCTTCTCTCCCAGGACTGCATTTTGACACCCTTAAGCAGTGAATTGGTCTTTGCTTACTGTAGTATCCACATCAATCTTGTGCTCGTGGCTCTGGCCCTTATTCCTCATTCCATAATAGTTTCCTTTCACCCCCCACCTCTTCTCTCTTATCTGTCTTGTAGGAGAATAATGTCTTTCAAAACTTTAGTGAGTGGGAATAGCAGTGTCTGTGAATATTTATTTGCAGTATAAATACTCCAAAGCTTATTCTTCATCGTGGCCACCCACGTTGCTGCATGTTCCCAGAGCATCTCGTGTTATTTTTCTGTGCAATGAAACCTCACGTGTTTTGCTAATTTGATAAAGATATGCTCAGGTTGTTGACATTTTCATCTGCCTATGGTAAAAATGAAAAATGAAGAACAGAGTGGCCTCCTATGCCACCTAAAAGTAGAAGGAGAGAAATTCTCTGCTTGAGTGTTGGATTCTAATTTCTCTTGCCCAAATTGCACAAATCTTGCGAGACCTCTGTGTTGGCTACACTTTGCACCAGGATGGAAGATGTTTGTTCCCTGGCTCTGCTTTGCACATATTTTGAGTGAAAATCCAAGAGGTCTTTCTTAGAGGATTTCCAGGAAGCAAGCCTTGCTGATGGACTGCACCCCCCACTTAGGGACAAGGGTTTTTTTAGCTTTCCCACTTTGTAGCCTTTCCATGTGGTGTAAATGGTCTGCAGTGAGACTGAGAAATATGCCAGTAACTTTATCTGCCTTGGCCTTGCTCCGCAGAAGTGCATGTGCACAAACTCCTCTTTAAGCACGTGAGGATTGGGAAATTTAGTGGGACTATTCCTAGGCTTAAAATTAAGCTTGCCATACTTAAGGGCTACAGTGATGCCTTACATCTGGCTTTCAGCCAGCATCCTGAATATTGCTCATTGATCCTATCGCTGGAAACCAGCCACAAAAATGATTTTTTAAAATTTATTTATTTATTTATTTATTTAAAATAGATTTCCTAAAGAGATTTCAGCTAACCCATTTAAAATAACATTCAGTCTTTTGACGCGTTGGTGGCTGCTCTGCACTAATGAACTCCTACGTTAAATTCGTTCTTGTCAGGACACGGTGGCTCCAGAAACCTGAAGTTTAATAGAGATGAAGCAATTTTGTTGGTGTAACTGTGAGTAGGAAGTTATCATCAATCTCATCTTCTTCGAGCATAACTTACAAGGTCTTTCTAATCTGATCAGCTTTCTTGAACACAGTATGTTGATGACTTGCTTCAAGTCATTCATGTGGAGATATTATACCTACTACATATGATAAAACAATATAAGGCAGATCAACTGCTTATAATCTAATTAGTTTGGTCTTTTCATTTACAGTTATGCCCTGAGTACAGCTGTGCAAAAGTCACATAATTTGTTTCACAGAATTTTACACATTTTTCTTTTTGTTTTGTTTAGCTTTATAACTCCGAGATTTCAGCTTCATTTGCAGCTTCAGTGAAATTGCCGGTCCCACCTCCAAAGCATACGAAATCAGATACAGGGTGTTTTTTCTAAGCCTGAACTATTTTCAGGGAGTAAATGAAACCATTTAAAGTCAAAACTTACAGTAAATTCTTCGCTGCAAGTTTTCATGAGAAAATGCCAAGTGGTTCCAGTTTCACTCCAGATGTTACAGGTACTTTTGTTTGGGAATGGAACTGGTTCAAAACTGTGGGATCAGGGTTTTTCATGAACTGCCACTAGTTCAGTACAACCAATACATTGCAGATTAAGAGACCTTTCTTGATTCAAGTATTCCAGCCTCTGCTCAGCTCATCCATGGAACCTCAATGTAAAAGTACTTTGTGTCCTTATGTTTTCCTTTGGATTTAGGGCTTTGAAAACATTAAAAATATTCATATGTATTCTGTAATTATTTTTACTTGCATAGAGCTTAGTATGAAGTCATATCAATGTGTGACCATGTCTTCAACTTGAAATATGCAGGATACCTGTGATGGGCTCTAGGAAAGACGTTCAGCTGTCTGCTGTGAATATCCTTGGGAAAACACTCTGGATAAATTTAAAAAGTACATATTACAAAGATATTCCTATTTGGAAGACTCCAAATGCCCAAACCCTTCTCAGAGTTGCTTTGTTTTCCTGAAGCAAGTGGCTCCAGAAGAGAGAAGTACCAAATTCTTTCTGCACACAGGACAATGTCAGAGTGCACTTCTGCATCATTTCTGAGCTAAATCCAATCCACTCCAGTTGATTTATTTAATTTTTACATAGATAAAAATAGAAAATACTATTAATTTTTAGTAAATCTCTTTATATGTAAATGAGGGACTGGAAGATAGGGCCTGAATTTCTTGCTGAAGTACATGAAGGATGGATTTGTTCATCATGTTTCCATCTATCTTTGGCAGGGAATACTTTGGCTAAATTTAAAGGGTAATAAGAGGATTGTAGCAGAATAAATTGTTTTACTTAGATTTCAGATCCGAAAGTGGGTATTTTACAATCCATGTATTTATATCTGATGCTTGAATAACATAGCTTGTATTGCTCTTACCCTTCCCTGAAGTGAATGCTTTGAAAATAATATGCTGGCAAATAGTTCCCTCTTTTTACCCTGTCCTCTCTGTAGCTGCCTTATGTGTAACAAGCAGAACTAGAGAACTGCCAAGGCTTGCATAAACCACGTTTATTGCTTTTTGGTTTAATTTCTTAGGAAAGCAGGAAGTAATTTTTAAAATAGATATTACGGTCAGTGGATGTGTTTTATTGGATAACACCAATATTAAGAAATGGAGATTTGAGACTCTAGAATTACAATGCCTTCACAATTTTTTAATATATTGGCACTGGTGGTGGATTGCATTAACATTGTCAATATAATTTATTTAGGATTTGTCGAACATTTGCTTTAGCTGTTAACATCAGAAGAGTGTAAATTTTATTTGCACTAACAATGCATTCACCCTTGTTGCTATTGCAATGTATTGATTTGATTTCTGGAGCTTACCTGGGTTGCTGGAAGGACTCTTGAGTTTTCCCTGTTCCATGGCCTTAGTTATGTCCATTGGCTTTTTGGTGACTCCTAATCCAGCAGTCAGCTGAAAAACTTATTCTTTTATTCAAGTTCTATATTCTACTTGCCTTTTCTGGCAGTAATTTGTTGAAATCTTGCAGTTAGGTTGTATGTAACCTTTAATTCAGCCTTTTTTAGCACTTTTCTTTGCCAATAAGGAGTTCTGATATTTTCTATATGACTCATACCCCAACAGGAAAACTAAATTATTTCCCTGGTATCTCAGAGCTCTCATTGACACCTGAGTTACACACACTGTGTAACCTTCAGCTCTCACTTCACAGGCTAGAAAAAACAGGCTTTTGGGTGTTATCAGCACTGTTATGGCTACAAGGACATACATAAGTGAATCCTTACAGGCTAAACTTGCTTTTCTCCCTCTCTTTCCCTTTTGCTCCTCCTCTGTGTTTCACTCCCTGTTTTATCCCTGTCATAGGATCTCATCAGGGTGAATTAATCATGTCACTTTTAGTTTAAATAATAAAGGGTATCTCCTTATCCTCTCCTAGTACATTTGGTAGTGGGCTAATTTAATACTGTGATTGCACTCAGTAAGCAATTTCATTTTCATATGGAGGTGCAG
>VWPU01005014.1:250000-295000 GCA_013398955.1 Callaeas wilsoni
TAGGAGAAGCTGATGGGAGAAGAGGAGCCCAAAATTTCTGGCAGTTGCCTCCCATAAGATGATGCTGGGGTTATGTAGCCTCTCTGATTTTTCTGGTGTGGATAAGTCCTGTTAGCTGGATAATAGGAAGGGGTCCTGGAATGCTGAGAGATCATTGTGAAAGGCGTGTAATGGCACTCTTGTTTCTTTATTTTGTTTAAACTTAGTCGAGGTCTAGTGGAAGCTTATTCTTTGAACTGAAATTTGCTACAGAAAGCCAAGAGCTGCTTGTAACTTGGTCTGGAAAATATGGAATGTCCAGGTGTTTCAAATGTAGTAGTTATAGTTTAAATCTGGTTTTAAACAGGTGCATATAGTCCTTCAAGTTCTTTAGTCACAAGATGTAGATAACCAAACAGGTTTGGAAATACATAATTTATGGAGGAAGTCTGCACATATCCACTTGTATTCATTTATCATCTTTACACTTCTGAAAATTAACAATGATTTTTTGGAAGAAGAGGTGGTTGGAGTTTTTTCCCACTCCACTTTTTTCCTCTCCTTTTTTTCCCCCCCATTTTATTTTGGCTGGTGGAAATTTAACTTGAAATAATCATCAGATAATACTGTCAGAACAATCAATTTGGTTCTTACAGATACAATTGGGAAAAAAAAACCTTTTACCTTTCAGAATAGGTAGTGAACAGTGCAGGCATGCTTGGTACCTCTTTCTACAGATGCCTATGATCTTTAAAAGAAGCATTTAGGTCTTGAGCTTATTTAAAGATTCCTAATTTTTTTACTTGTCTTTTAGACTTTATTTAGCTATGCAAGATATCACCATATTCAGTATTTTTTATAATAAACATGTCTAGTCAAAGAAAGCATTAATGAAGCAATTCCCCAAATAAAACAGCCCATCATATCTGAGTTGCAGCAGAGAGAAAAGTGTGGTCTTTGTAGTTTAATCAAGATCACAAGACTTGTTTTGAGCGTCTGTCATCTTTAATTTTACGGCACTTCATTTCAGAGTGGGACTGCCAGGGTCACATGCAATTAAAACACAGGCAAGATTTGTCTTGTGAAATCTTAACATAAAAAGTAATGTGTTACTCTATTTTAACTTTTCTACTGAACTCTGTGAACTCACTAATTACTTTTCCCCCTCTTGTCACCTTTTTGATATGACATGTATTTTATAAAGGAGATAGAAGTTTGGGATTTTTTTTCTATCATGCATATGATTGAGGATAACAAAATTAAACTGGAGAAAAAAGGAAATGTATTTTTCAGAAATACATTTTTAGAAATATCTGAGCATTACTGCTTCAATTACAAAGGGACTGGAGGATCAAATTCAAGGAAATAACTATTAATCTGCTTAACTAGGGCAGGTAGAAGCGTAATAGCAGACCAGGGATTTTAGCAAGGCCAATCACACAGACTGGAGTTTATTCCCTTGAGTGGGGTGACAGGGGAAGGGTAAAGGGACTTTAATGTGGTGGGCCATGAGAAGCACGAAAAGCTGGTATCTGTGTAGCTTCTTTATAGCTTTAGCCCAGTTGTTGCATCGTAGTGATCAGTAAATTGCATGGACCCTTATTAACCTTATTGATAAGGAGCTTAGGGAAGTCCCATTCAGTCCCAAATATATTCTTCTTTTTGTTCTCCTGTCTGCCTCGGTTTGCAATCCCAGTCTCTTTGTACGGAAATCCTTTATGTTGCACCTCAAAATTCTGTGTGAGTACTCTGCTCATTTAACTTGGAGCAAGGGAACTGTAGAGCAGAAAGGGTTGGAGTACGCATGGGGCCACGGGCCTATTTAAATATAGCTGGGACACCTGGAGAATGTTTGAAAAATTTCTTTTAAAGAATCTTTTATATTGTTCTTCTTTCAGTGCAGCTGGGGTCTGTGGGGATCAGGGGATTATTTTTGATACCTGTCTAGAAGAGTTATGTCTACACTGATTTCCATCCCTTGCTACTAATTAACCTTATTGTATACAGGAAACAGTCTATTTAATACCTGCATTCTTTCTGTAATGCCAAGTAAAATGAAATCTAGTGTGAAATCTAGCTAGCATTTGCCTTTTTGAAGTCATTTTTGAGTTTCCAGTCCGGGTGACTGTGACCTCAAAACTGAAAGCTATAAAAATAGCCCCGATTTCGGCTCAATGGGACTTTCTTGAAGATTCCCTATTCACCTGGACTTGCACGTGTAGTAAATTGCCCATCTTGGTGCTTAACGCTGTTTTCCCAGGAACCATCTATTTCTGGGTCACTCAGAGCCCTGCAAAGCACATATGTTCCTCCTAAGCAAAGGAGTCTCCTCCTTCCTGCTGGAAAGATCACACTTCGACTGTTTCAGTGTACAGAGACTTATAAAAAATTTAAATAGCAATGGTAAAACCAGATACATTAAGGAGAACAAGGAATGATGATTTAAAAATGTCACCAACAAAGGCATACGATGGTAAGGGGTAGCAAGAGGAACTTAAACTGTAAAATGGAGGGGAAAAAATTGGATGTACCATGTTTTAAAGGACCTTTAAATCCTGCTGAACAACGCTGAAATTGATCCTGTCTGCTCCAACATGCAGATAGAGGAGTTGTTACTGTACAGCGTGATTTCTGAAAAGAATATTCACTAAAATGGGCTATTTTTCATGTATATGATGAGGAAATGTTCCCCTGGATGTTGAAAGGTTGAGCCAAGCCCTGTGGTCCTGCTTTCTCTGCAGGTCTCTGAGTGCATCCCCGATGTCCCAAAGACAGAGTTGGGTTTTTACAGGAGATTGGTTCAATTCCTTGAAGAGGATTCAGGTCAGCTGGCTAGGTCACTCTCTTGGGGACAGGCCAGCTGCATGAGCTTGGCACTCCTTAACAACAAAATCCTGAAGAAAGTGACATAATTTAGTACTAAATTTGCTTTATTTAATACCAATGATGATATCAAGAACAAAGCTAGTCAAAACAAAGGACAAGAAGAAAAATAAAATAATATTTTAATACTGACTGTGCATCAGTACTGACAGCATAGATACTAAACAAAGGTTGGAAGTGCTGGTTTGATTTATTTGTTAGTATTAAAGCTCAGTGGAAGCACCAGAGGAATAGGACATTGATATCATTAGTTATAATCTATTTGGAAAGAAGGAGAAGCATTGTTTTCATTCCTGCTGGGGCTTGTCAGGCAGCTTGGCTGTTGGAAATTGGGCTTGATGGCAGAAATATAGGCTTATGAGCTTGAAGTACTGAGTGTTTGTGGGTGTCCATCCCTATGGCTAAGTGGCCACAGTGGAGATCCAAAATTCGGTTTAAGGAACCTGAAAGGTTCCCCTGGATCCCTCTGTAAAACTGCTTCTCAAGGAATGGTAGAGATTTTTTCCTCATTTGTTGTTTCCCTTCCATTTCCTGTATTTTATGCTTATTTTGGTCAATAAAGCAATGTTCATTTATGCTTTACACCATTCTCCAGAAAACACATTTCTTTGTGCAGCCTTTACAAAAACAACAGAAATAATCTGACTTAACTGTAAAAGAATTTTTTTTTTTTTGTTCTGCCTTTCCTACTAAGCTCCTCTGCAAAACAGCTAGAAATTTTCATTTTCAAAACATTAGTACAGCAAATTGCCATCTTTCTGTGCATGGCATTCTCTATGTACTCATCATCTGAATGATTCCGGATCACTCTCCGGCAGCGTGAATCACAGCATGCCCTCATGCCTGCCTCTTTTTCAATTATATCTAAGAGGAAGACTGCTGGAGACCCATTTTTTCATCTTGCACAGGACCCCAAAAGTGCCAGATCTCATTTCAATATAATATTATGACAGTATGATAAAATGGATGTTAACAGGACACTGACTAATATGATCCATAGAGAAATGATAGAACAATACAATATTGGGCAGATTGTATTACTAATGTGCATTTTATGGACACAAAATTGCCTTTATAAACAGGGTTCTAACATTTAATCCTTACATCCTATGATCTTACTTAGTGTTCTAAGACATTGTGCAGCACTACTGAAATTTTTTGCATTCTTAAATGAAATATACATTTTTATTTTAGCGCGGAGCTGCCTATATCACTCCCAATTTACTAATGAAACTTGGCATTCAAATGACTCATCAGCACGTTCTGCAAGGCATAAAAATAGATTAATGTGGCATACGTTTCTTTGCCCATAAAAACGCACCTTCATATAATCTCGGCGCTGTCTTATTCAACAGAAAGTATGTCATTTCCTTCCCCTAGCAGGTCGAGTTAAAAATGAGCTAAATGTGTGAGAAAGCCATTACTGCACTAATGAAAAGCTCGATACCGTTTGAATTTTTCATCACGGGATATTTGTTCTGTAGCACACAGCACTAATATTTACTGTCACCGGTACAGTATGCACGGTAATTAAGTTACAGTCATCAATGGGGTGGATGTTAAGCAAAGATGTTTCTGTGTGAGCTTGGATCTCTTTCACACACATTTCATGGAGTCATAGGATCACAGAATGGTGTGGGGTGGAAAGGATCTTAAAGCTTGTCTTGTTCCAACCCCTTTCCATGGGCAGGGACACCTTCCACTATCCCAGCTTGCTCCAAGCTCCGTTCAACCCGGCCTTGGACATTTCCAGGGATCCAGGGACAGCCACAGCTTCTCTGGGAAACCTGTGCCAGGGCCTCCCCACCTTCACAGGGAAGATTTTCTTCTAACATGAGACAGTACTTGAAGTATTTGTAGGTTTGGTTGATGAAGAGGAGAGAAAAAGGGTTAAAAAGGATTTTGACATCTGATCTAAGCTCTGTATCAGCCTTGCTATGTGCTCCTCACACCAGAAGGACGGTAAAAGCCACCTCAGGACCTCCCTGGCTAAACAGTGACTGTGTAAGGGAAATCAGTACCACTGGCTGCTTTTTTTCTAGAAGATGGATCAAGGTTGAAAAATTATGCACTTTCCGAAATCGTTACCCTGATTCAGATCATGGGCACTGATCTCACCTGCATCATCTGCAGTGCCAGGATGGCACTGAGGGGTCTCTTGTTTGTTCACGGGGGTTCTGGCTTCCTCCCTTTCTCTCTCATCTCTTCCCTTATTAACTTCAGAAGGATATCATGTGAAATTAATAAAATCATTGTAGGAACAGATGGAATTCTGGCTATGGTAACAACATGAGCTTCAAGAGCAGGAACAGCCTTTTCATCAAGCTCCAGTCTAAGGTTTTCAGGAGACTTCTTTCCATAAGCACAGTCTCTTTGGGGCGTACCAGAAATTCTGGAATGTTCCACATTTCCCAAGTGATCCAGCTTTTTCCTGCCAAACTGTCTATCCATTTTGACAGAGTCCTCCCATGCTCCTTTTCCTCCCACCACCTGGTGACACCTGCCACATCTGGGCTTGTTTTGTCACAGCCTGGCCACGGGTTCCTGGAGATAATTGGGAGACACATCTGCTACTGTGCTCGTGTACCTCTGATTTCACAGCAATGCAAGGTGTAGCTTTAAATAAGTAAATCAGAGGCGCATTCAGAGCTGTCTAAACTTCAGGAACCTCTGGCATGTTTGTAATCAGATGAACTTTTGACAAATCCCACAACTTCCTCACCATTAAATGTGCACAGAAAGTCCTGAACCTGATTGAGAGGCGTCTGTCCCCTGCACTTCTGGAGTCAGCCAGTCCAAAGGGAGCAGTTTCCAACAGCACAACAATTTGCCTCCCCACCACATTATGCTTGGCAAGTGGCCTGAGACAGATGTACACTTGCTTCTTAATTAGACAGCTTTTTCCTTTCTACCCAGTGAGTTATCCTGGTTTCTTTCACTGGAGAGTGTCCATAGGAAAGGCAACAAGCACAGCTTGTGACCCCTGCAGCCCTGCAAAGTGCACTTGAATTAAGGCAGAAAAAGGCATCCCAAGCTGATACGAAAGTGATGGATTCCTTCTGACTTGGGCATGTTTGGGGTCAAATGTTCCAATTCTTCTATGAATGAATCCACAACCATACAGGTAAGAAAAGGATTAAAAAATATTTTGGCCTTCACAGGGTAAAATCTAATCTGTGTAGAAAGTATTTGGGATATGAAGCAATTAAAATTTTATGTGAGTAAATAGGAATTTCTGCATCCTGGAAAGGTTTTTTAGTGCCTCAGAAGAACCTGTAGACCCTTTGGCCATGGATCTCAGCATTCACCTCTCTTCACTACTTATTCCAAAGCAATATTTTCCTAGCAAGTATCTACTGATGATCTTAGGGATGAATGGCACTGCTTCCAAGGTGGAGCCCTCCTCCTTCTCGGCCTCTAACAAGATCACAAATTTCTCTAGCAGCATCTAGTTTCCATAGCAAAGACTCTATTTGTACAGGTAGCCTACCCAAAACCCAAAATATAAGTGTTGTTCTATAATAGGCCAGGTCATGCACATTGACAGAAAATGGAAGAGGAAAATTACTTTAGGTGCTCTTTCCTTTCACAGAACAGAATCATAGGATGGTTTTGGTTGGAAGGGATCTTAAAGATCATATTGTTCCAACACTCCATGCCTTAATTCATCCCATGTCCCTATTTCCCCCTCTCATATTTGCCTAGCTTTATGAAAGCCATTTGGGATGAAAAACTAGTTTACTGAGGGCCTGTGCTGTAGGAACAGCATTTCCAAAGAGGTCTCAATTATCTGAAACACAGGCTCTGTGTGAGGGAAAAAATATATCATGGTAAAGAGAGTAAATAAAGAGGGTAAAGTGCCTCTGGAGGGTGACCATTCCCTGGACATAATCACTTGATATGGGCCAAAGCAGAGCGTCTGGACACATACTCATGTTGAAGGTACCTAGAGGAGCAAAGACTCATTTGTCTCTTTTATCCATTCCTGAGGCATCTGCTTGACAGAACAAGGCTGACTTAAATCAGGAAAAGTATTAGTTTGCTGTGTCACAGTGTTCTGTTTCTTCCAGAATGTGAAAAATGTGGCCCCTGTCCTTCCTCTCATTCTCTCTTACACCGTGTCCAGCAATCTCAGACAATGAGTAACATCATCACACATGCTTCTTCTGAGTCTGCTGAAGCCACTTAAAAACCCCACCTTTTTAATCTATTAGCTGGAGCTGATGCACTCCATGACAAACTCTGGAGAACCAGGTGGGGGCTTTCTCCCTGTGCCATCAGTGTCCTGATGTCAGAAGTCACCCAGGACAGGAATTCCAGAAAATGCCCCAGGTCTCAATTCATCCTCTTGTGTTTCAGGGGGGATGTTGAATTGTCCAGTTAAGGAAATGTTTTGATTTTCAAACCCATTACTTTTTTTTTTTTTTAATTTTTTCCCTCCCTCCTCCTTTTGTTTTGGGAAATGAGAAAAATATATAAAAGCAAGTTATTAATAAAACATCTATTATGCCCATGGGACAGAGGTCCTTCCGTATTGTTCAGATGGCATGTTTATTGTTGACATCTCTCTTTTCTCTGAGTATGCACAGAACCCTGAAATCCTTTTACATTTTTAATAAGATTATTTCTTTTTTTCAATCTAGTGCAAGAAAACCGCATCTGCAATATGCATAATACTCTCAAAAACTGCAGCATCAGAGGGAAAGCAGTGCCAATGTTTTTGGCTATGTGCATTTCACAGAGACACAATGTGAAAAAGAATAGTGCTAGAGGTCTTGGGAAGGTGTTTGTATTTTGCATCTTAGGGTATGTTTGTTTAAGGTAGTTGCCTTATTTTTCAGTTCTCCCATTTGAGGTAAAGCACATCATAAGAACAAGAGGAAATTTGATTTGTTTTCCAACCAACAACACCCCATAAATCTGGAATAACCGATGTTATTGTGCTGCTTTGTCTGAACTCACTGTCTTATGGAGCAAGGTGATCATCAGCTCCACGTTCCTGCAGCGCTGGGTGCTCTGGGGGTGGGTGGTATCCGTGATTCTGTGAAAATGTGGGTCTCCAACTGAAAAACAAGAGCCTAAACAGCACCACCCATGTGCTTCACCATCAGTGTGTGAGGATGCAGCCTCACACTGCAGCTATGCTGAGGGAGCTGGCTCAACCTTCAGGACCCTGGTCCACCTTGTAGTAGATTCCAAGCCCATGTCTCTGAGTTGATATTTTAAATTTGCAGCAAGGAAGGGCAGAAGCAGTCCCTGCTGCTGTCCTGTGGATAAAAGACACCCAGGAACCAAGAGAAGTGGTCCAGGCAGGTGCCAGATAGCCAGGGTTATGTGGTGAAGCTGCTGATGGAAATTCGGGCAGCTGCAAGGTGGAGTAGCCACAAGAGAGAAAACAGCAGCACTGACACGTTCTCTGTATAGACAAAAATAGCATTTAATTCCCCAAATTCCCTGGTGAACCTGCCCATGCACTAAGGACAGTTCAGTTCTTCAGTGCAGAGAAGAAATCAGATACAAAAAAGCCACTTGATTCTTTTAAGAGCTGTAAAGAGCCCAATAACGAAAATATTAAGGATCCTTCCCCCTTGGATACTTAAGAGCTTTGTTCTAAAAGGCAGAATAGATGCACAGAGCATCCAGTGAAAGACAGAGCAAGTTATAAGAGGTGTGGCAGATCTTCCATTTGAGGGAAGGTTAAATTGATTAAGAGACAAATGAGAGGTGATGTGTTAGTGGTATATAGGAGAGTGAATTGCC
Source organism: Callaeas wilsoni (assembly GCA_013398955.1). NCBI lineage: Eukaryota > Metazoa > Chordata > Aves > Passeriformes > Callaeidae > Callaeas > Callaeas wilsoni. The sequence continues at coordinate 258,623 of VWPU01005014.1, forward strand.
AGGAGAGGTCAGTCAGATGATCCTATTTAGCCTTTCCCATAAATCAAGAGCAAGCAGAGTGCTATACAATGGTACTAAAAGCTAATGAATTTAAAAGTGATACAAGTAAAATATTTTCTTACATGGTGCATAATTAACCTGGGAAATTCATCAGATACCATTAAGACAAAGAGCCTAGCAGGATTAAAAATGGATAAAAAGTGACAGAAACTACATAAAGATAGAAATGTATACAGGGTGTTCAGCCATTTATTTTAAAGCCATTTGCTGCCTGGGGCTGCAAGGAAACATCCCCTGTGGGAAAGCTTGACATAACACTGGACTTTTTGTACCTTTTTTACTGCAGTGGGTAGGCTGGAGCCTGAGCAATGGACTGGCCAAACCACTTTCAATATGGTCACTTTAATTTTCCAGAGCAGAGTCCACACCACCACCTACCCAAAACGGCAACCAAAAAATGTCCAAAATGCTTCTGAGCTGCTTCTTTGAAAGCTTCTGAGATTTGAGACAATATACAAATCACTGATGGAGAGGTAGTTGTTCCCTTTGTCCACCAGAAATACAGACAAAAAAACTTATGGGTAAGAGCTGAGCACAGAAATTGCATTTTGACAAAGGTAGAGGAGACAAGAACTGTGTGGAATTTGAGTCTTCATTTTATTAACGAAAACATGCTCTAAAATGGTGGTTTTTTTTGTGGATAACTAATTGACACTCAACTTGCAGTGTTCTATGGTCTCTCTTAAACTTGTTAAACAAAGCCTTCAACTTCTGCTGAAGGTGTAAGGTGTTGCCCCAGGTATTTTGGAGGTGTGGACAACCTGCTTTGCTGGGAGATGGTGGATTCCCAGCACCTCTGAAGTATTTCTGAGAGTTTAAGAGCAAATTGTAGAAAGTCAGAAAACTTCCCTATGGCCAAGAGTTTCGAAGACAAATTTCTTTCTGTTCTGCTTCCTCTGAGGTTACCCTGCCCTTGGGTTGCAGGGCTGGGTGCCTGCAAAAACCCAAATAATTGATTTTTGTAGTTGAATTCAGGGTGTAGAATATAAAGTGTCTGTGAGGGTGTTGAGGTCCTGGTACAGTTTGCCCAGGAGGGCTGTGGACTCCACATTCCTGGAAGTGTTCAAGGCCTGCTTAGATGGGGCTTGGAGCAACCTGGTCTGGTGGAAGGTGTCCTTGCCCATGGCAGGGGGTTGGAATGAGATGATTTTTAAGATCCTTTTCAACCCAAACTACTCTATGATTCTGTTTAAAAAACAAGAAAAAAAGAATTGGTCTGAATAAAATCAGCACTAACATAGAATATTCTCTTTTGAGATGTGTGTCTCTGTGCCTCAGTTTCTCACACATTGATGTGCAGTGGTATTCCATCCCAAATTGTCTTGTCCTGAGTCTTGAATGCATTTTTGTTTTAAACACCAATGCATGTTTTATGTGAAAACTGAAGTGAGGGCTCATGTTTTCTCTCCAATGTGCAACCACATCTTTGCAACAAGGATTTCTAAGTAAAAACGGACATTAATTCTCAAAATGTTTTAGGTATGTCTGGAAGTATAAGGTTGTGGAGTGTAAAAATAGCCTGGAGTATGTACGTGATGACATACACAGAGTTTGCTGTGATCGTTCGTGGTGAATTGGCACAAAGATGAGATGGTTGCTTTAGTGGCATCCCAAAAGTATTTCTTGAAGAGAAGGGTTTGGGTATGGTCTGACCTCCACAGGCCACTTGTTTGTCCTTTAGGGAAAGGTTGTTTTTTTTTAATCCAAAGTGGGTGCTAGGAAAGGCTCCCATGTTCTGCAAAACAACAATTGCCCTGGGCTCCATTTACGCATCCTACAAAACCCAGGACTGGTGATTGCGACCCGCGCCTCTGGTTATGCTCAGCTTCCCTGTGCTCCATGTTTCCTTTCTGAAGCAGGAATGCCGTGCAGGGGAACCTGCTGTGGCATGATAATATGTGCATTCCCCGAGGCTCTTCTTCCAGCCTCTTGTGAGAATTAGCTGTGTAAAACCTCTACACTGCCTGATTACGGTGGTGATTGTGGGCCCAACTTACTCCCCAGCTTTCTCCCCAGCTCCGCCCATGGTCTGTATCCTATGTGGAAATTGATTAGCTGAACTTCTGGAGCGCCTTGGGCTGAATGGCAGCCCAAGGCTCTGTTGCAGCATGGGGTGCCTGCAAAAAAAAAGCTGAGTGTTACCTGCACTGTTCTGGCAGAGAATTAAAGAACTGTTAAAATGCTTGCTTCTTGTAAAAAGTATATCATCTATATGTATGTAAATAAAAAGAGGAATAAAGATTTGTTCGGGGGAGTTTATGTCTCCTCTTTCAGCTGTAGCTCAGCAAGTCAGTGTGTCTCATCATTTGTTCAGAAATCCTCCTTTGAAGTGGAACTTCTTGAGTTAAAAACTGACAATATTTCTCACTGAAGCTTATAATTCAATACATTGATTTTTTAATTTTTATTTTAATGATAAAATTTGTAGCTGGAAATGCCAGTTTTTGGTTCCATTAGAGGTTTCTTTCTGATATGTCCTTTTACTAAATCAATCCCAGTTTTGTGCTCATGCTTCTCAGTTTGAGTAGAAGATGCTCTTCACAGGGAGAAGATGCAGATAAACAGTGATCCTTGGACATATTTGTCTCTGCTGCATTCTCAGCCTTCATTTTTCTGATCATTTACCATTAATAGCTCCTTGCTCAAAATATCTGTGGCTCTTCTCAAATTGATGCTGGCTCCTGAAAAAGAAAGGTCTTCTGCAAGTCTAATTTTGACTTGCTAAAAATTTAGCGAAGTTTGAGCAAAACTCCTACCAAGTGATAGTGAATATTGTAATAAATAAGACAGGGAGGAGAATATGTGTGGCGTTACAAGCTCAGTGAATTGCAACACTTGGACACTTTCGGGATTTAGAAATATTTATGTCCAGCAACAAGAGTCTGTCAGAGCCCTGGGCTGTCAGCTAGGTTAACAAACTACCTGAGCAGGAGGAGAAGGAAACCCTGCTGCAGTTAAGGCTCGAACTTTTTTTTTTAATTTTAATTTTTTTTCCACTCTTACCCTCTTTTATCCTTCTGGTTTCTGCTGATGGCAGGGGCTGAAGGGCTGGCTCTTTGACTAATGGTTGAGTCAGTAATTTTTCCCATTAAATTAATGTATGTATTAAGGGAGACAGGAAGAATTGGTCTCTTGGGGAAGGAAGCAGCTTGGTAGCAAGGCATGGTCCTTCCTTTGTGTTGTTGGGATGAGAAAGGAAAGGCATCTGCTCCAGACCCTGGATTTATACACTCCTCTGGTGAGAGCCACTTGTGTCCCCCCAGATTGTCTGCCCACGTCCAGGCTGCAATTTAACAGAGCATTTAGCAGAGCAGTCATTTGTGCAGTGTTCGTGTAAGGGACCCTTCAAACCCAAAGAAAGGCTCATGTGTCTGAGAGTTTCCTTGATTTTTTTTTTCCCTTCAAACCAGTTGATCTTAAGAGAGATACGGTGCATTTCATAAGCCTTGTCTTATAAAAACAAGACAAGAGGAGTCTCCATGCTCTGAAGAAAGCCTGAAAGAAGATTAATTAATTAATTAAGAATCTTTTCTTCTGAGTGCAACAGGCTCCAAGTAACAAGTGAACTTTTCATTTCCAGTAATAGCAGAAATTACTTCAATAGCATGATTGTGAGCACCCGTGGGGCCATAATGTGAATGGCCTTTATTAAGGAATAGACTGAACTTCTGACTATCTTTCTTCCAGTCATTTCCACAGGCTATAAACAGCGCCTGGTTTGTTGCTATTGAAGGAGTCTACAATGATGCTGAAAAGCATCACTGTTTAAGTACTCATGGCTTGACATTAACATGAAAAATATTTTCCTGAACATAAAGTGAATTTGGGTTCTTCAGTACATTATAGTTTTGTTCAGAAGCGATTGCGCTGGACATTTGTGATACGAGGGAGATTTTATTTGGTTTTGTGTTTTTCATTTTAATTACTAGTCACTACTCCTCTGTTTTGCTTGATTTTTCAGACGTGTGAAGTCTGAAAAAACATCTCAGGGACAAGTTTTCATGTTTTCTTGGTTTTATTTGCTGCCTGTGTTAGTACCTGATGAAAGAGCCTGGTCGTAGCTAACGATCAGGCCTCATTATATATTTGTTACCATAAATGACCGCTCCAAGGAGTGACCTTTCCTGAATAACGTGGAATTTTGCACAACAGTGCTAAGTAAAAAGTGAAGCAACCCACGATCTGCTGGGGTGATATTGAAGACATATCTCTCATGCACAGCAGACCTATGCATTAATCCTATGTTTTGGGGTCTTTAATTGCTTTAAATATTTGCTTCTGGATCTGTGTTTCACACATCTTATTTACATGGTTTATTTTTCATTTTATGAACAAATCGATAACCAGACAGACTCTTTACCACACTGGATTAGTTTTATTTATTCTCTTTGAACTTGATTAAAAAGCTGTCAAACATAAGTCTACATTTTATCAGCAGAATACTTTTACAAAACAGGGTAGGAGATGTGTATAGCTGGAAACATACATTTCAAAATGAAACAATATTTGATATATTCTAGACAGTTACCCTTTTGTTTATCCATGACAACTGAAACTAACCATCAAATGCATAAATTGATTCAAGTCTAGCCAAGTAATCCTAAGGGCATATGAAAAGCCTTTTTTTTAAAGTTCTTTCTAGATGAATTTAATGTAGTTCACCAATAAAGCATCCTCAGGAGCACAATACAAATGCTACAGAACATGAGATAGCTGGGGAAAGCGGGCAGATGTACAGTGTGATGAAGAATCAAAATGGATGTTACATTAAAATGAGCAGTCATGCAATGTCTTCATTTCATGTACTGCGTTTAAGTAAAAATGCCAAAGTTCCAATTCCATTTTTAATTTCTTTTAGGCACTGTTATGCAAATAGTGACATTCTCATTTTGTTTGTGTTTGTTTATTTTATTTGTTTAAAAGCATTAAATGCAATTTTTTTTTCAGCTCTTGGGGTAGTCAAATTGATTATTCATCATGTCTTTAATTTTCAACGTATAAAAAAGAGAAAGGTAAATTATGCTCAGATTAGCTATGAAAGATCTCGTATCGCTGCTCTAATTCATTGCTTTTAGTATACATATTTTAATCCGTTTTCCACAAACCTCCTCAATTATTATCTGTCTTCCTGTGCCATTGCATATGTTGGTAAACAGCATTTTCTATGGTCTAGGGCCATATGCTGTATGCTCAGCTTGCAGAAAAAGTGACACTTGGAGTGCTAGCATAATGAAACTCTCAAAGGGTTAATGCAGAATACATATAGGCAAATGTTGACAATATTTTTTATTCCAATGTTTGAAAATTAGACACAAAATCATCATTAAGTTTGCACAAAATGAGGCATCTGTCACTTGAAAGAAAAAGAAATATTTCAGAAATATGTTTACAGAAATGTAAAAATATTAGACATCGAGACAGATGTGAACGTTTTCAATAACAGGCCCTGTCTGTCAGTCTTCCTCCGAGCCGAAGATCTTGCTGTACTCACTCAGCATAAGTTCAACTATCTGATTCTGGTACAGCATGTGGACTGCCATGTTCCCTGTCTCCTTTTCAGGTCTAAGGAGTGTTGGTCCAAACACAATTCCTAAGCTTTGTGTTGACATAAGATTCACGGATTCCTTGGCTGCTATCCTGTTGACAAAAGGAAAGAACTGGTCAAAAAAGAAGGGTGTCAGAAGAGTCACTGTTGCTCTTGAAGCACATAGAGGCACTTTTTAACTGTTTCTCCTGATAGGGGTGTTTGTTTGGTTAACTTATCAAGAAGAAAGAAAGCAAGGAGGCAGGAGAAATTTCTGCCAATGTGACAAGCAAGGAAAGGAGGGTTTTTGTAGTGCCAGGGAAAAGATTCCCTGCTTCCCTTAACATGGTCTCCAGCACTGAAAGAGTTGTGAAAACCAAAAAATAGCCCCTTAATATAGAGCTCATATGAAACACATTCCTTCTGCTAATTTAAATCCAATAAAGTCAGTATGGTCCGAAATGGATTGTGAAATTTATGTAACTAAAGACTTTTGCATACCTTATCCTGACACAAAGTTTCTTGAAAGACACAGAGACCACATACCTTAATGAGACGACTTAGAAAATAATGGTAAGGATTATAACCTTTGATATCTTTATTACCCACAAAATTACAAGAGAAGGACTATTATTATTAAAAGTTGATCTTGTGTCTGTATTAAGACTTAATATTCCTGTGGAAAGGGCATTAAGGATGGAGGAGTCTGGTCTAAGAACAGTACAGGTTTAATGGATGGAGTTTAGGTAGGAAGTTTGGCATAAATCTCTGCGGTGGTGAGTACAGACTAAGTAGAAATCCATTTCCCTCAGCCCTCCAGAATATATTATGTATCCTAGGGTTGGAAAGACTAGTAAATGAAGATACATATTTTATAAATAAATGGCACAGCTCTACCCAGGAATGCAAACTAAACGCAACTTTGTTATGTTAATATTTGAATTTATGGATGCTTCCTTAACCTGCTAGTTTTAACTTAAATATTCCAAGTGGATTGTTGAAGCCAAGTTCTGCTTTTCCTCCTTCTCTGCCACTGTCACTCGTTTACCTTTTTAAGATCCAGACAGCCATTTAAAAGCCATCACAGCTGTCTCTGTTTTCCCATACCTGTTGCTGAATTTACAGCAAGCCACACTATAATGGAAAGAAACTTTGTGAGACCTAATGGCTTCAGGCACTTAAAAAAGTGTTTCTTTCATGTTAGTGGGTGGGTCACACAGCAAAAAGCATCTCTTGTGGATTTGTGCCAATCTTGTAGTTTACCACATTCCTGGAGCATCAACACTCGTGATTTTTTTTCCATGTATAAATAGGAAGAATTACTTCGTTCTGCCTCATGCTAGTAACCGTGGTGTCCATTGCACAAAACACTCTCCATATGGCACTAATCAGATTGGCTTAACTATTAGTTTCTTAAAATATAGCATCTTCATTAAATTTTTAAAAAATTAATTATCTTTCCTCTGTGGTAATATTAATATATCATCTCTTCTCTTAGGAGTTCAGAAAGTCTCAAAAGTTAGTAGTTTTGTTGCCAAGCGACTGCGTGGGCTTCTGATGGATGTCACACATCTTTATCACAATTAAAAATGTTACAGAGGTGACGAGATTGTTTTGCTTAATGCCACTTACGCAGAGGCATGTACAGCAAGCTTGGGACCTCTCCAGGAGAGAGACTTGATTTCTGTTGAGCTTGTTAGGTGGTAAAAGTTGGAAACTTCATAAAGTATTTGGAGATGACATTAGCAGGAGTAGAGATGCGGGGAAATTCAGCAGCTTTGTCTTGGGTAACTTTAGAAATAATCAATTTAGCAGCGTCAGCCATGGCTTTGTGGTAAGAGGGCGTTGCTAATGGACAGCATTGATGGAGCTGGAGGAAAAGCCCCTTTTAGGGAGAAGGAGGCAATGGACCATGGATGAGCAGAATCAGGGTGAAGAAATGTGGCAACAAAGCTCAGTTTACTGAAGGGACGGGGAGGGGGATGGCCTTCCTTTGTCTGTAAAATGTGGAGCAAGGTGTTGAGATCCTGTGTTCCTGATGTGGACACAGAAAATGGAAGGTGCATGGCCAGCCCCTCTGCCCTTGCTTGCCGTCTTCCTGAAGGAGAATAATTTTCCTGATTTATCCTGGAGATTCCATCCTTCTCATGAAATCCTGGCAAAGTCCAGGCATGACAACATTTCCCAGCAATCAGGAGTTGGGGGTATGGCATGGGGAAATGAAGTATGTGGTTCATCAATATGTGACGTGGCACATCTGTAAATTTGGGGTCCCTGAGCTCAACGCTGGAATAAGCAGTATTGTATTGAGAAAATATCTTGAAAATCCTTGATATATTCATGCAGTTTCACTTGTTTTCACCACAATAACAAAAAAACCATAAACCAAGCAAACTTGGGAACATGGAAAGTCTGAATAGTTACATAATGTGTGGTAAAACACAGCTACTGGAGGGGTAGAAGGAAGGAATTCAATCCACCCTGAATAGAATAATTATAAGTTTTGGACTTTATGTCTTTTTGGATTACAAATATTTACCAAAGAAATTCTATAACTGATATTTTTATCATCTGTCTACAAAGGAGGAAGTCAAAGCAAATCAAAATCAAATATGCACACTTAATGCTATTACTATAGCCACTAAGTGAAATGGAGTTGTTAAAAGAGAAAATCCTGAAAAAATGGGCAAGAATTCTTTTCTTTGGCAAGAAAAAGAGCAGAAAGAGTGATACACCATTTTCAACATAAAGAGTGAAAGGAAATGCCAAAGGTACTTTTTGTCAAGCCCAAATGAAAGGAGCAATGATCCATCAGTTTAAGGTTATTTTAGAAACAATCTATAATCCGATGCCACAGATGTTGGAACCATATCAAGAAATTGTTGGGTGCTATGCTGCACAAGATTTTTTTATTTTTTTTCTTCAAAATAACTGAGCTTCAGGAATATCTTCAGTCCTTAAAGATCACAAGTCAGAAGATACGCAGAAAATATAGTTCTCATTATTAATAGTAATGAAATTAATGATGTATTAAAACAGCAGAAGTGTCTGATAGGAGGGCTGTAGTGTCAATGGCAGATATATAAGGAAAAATACTTAGAATTTATGCTTTGGCTGTTGCCAAGGCAACTGCAAGCAGAAAAACGTGTGACGGAGAGCAGGGCAAGTCTACAGCTAAGAGGGTCATTGTATGGTGAGTTGGCTCTCTAGTTCCATTAAACCTACACTTTTCAAACTCCCTAAATAAAATCATTATTAATTTTGACGTTTGGAAAGCACACTGGATTATTGCTCCAAACACAGTAGGTGTTAGGAAATGTTCTTCATCCATTTTTACTTCATAGTAACTGCTGAGGAGGAGAAAGGGTTTCTACAGTGACTCTGACTCCTCAACATCTTAATGCTCCTATTGCACATAAAAAATTGGGGAATTCAGTGCACTTAGGGAGAAAATCCCCATTGGGAAGGACACTGTTTTACTGTAGGCTGGAGAGTGTTGGATGTTAGAGCCAGCTGCTTTGAGAGCTGCTCACTTTTGTTTTCTTATCCTTTTCCAGCCTATGAGGATTTAATTTTGCTCAATGTCAGAGGCATTTCTACCCTTAGCAGAACTGGTTTTAGCCATGCCTGATATTCTTTTTCTATTTTAAATGATATTTAAAGGTAACTTTTCAATAGTACCGTCCTGCTACTCTTCCATGAACTGGTAATATAGACTATGACTAAAGGACAACACATTGCAAAATGAGGGAGTCAGAAGAGTAAGAAGAGGTCACTTGGTATGAGGTTATGAGCCAGAATGGCAGGTGTAGGAAATGCCATCCCCTGAATTCAGTGGAGGACCGAGGCATAAAAGTAGGTTTTGATCTTATCAGAATCCTGTCTGCCACTTACGCACAATATTTGTGTTCACTAGGGAAGTCTCTGCCATTAGAGACAGAAACCAAGACCTATACAGAGGCCAAGAGAGATTAAAGATAAATAAGAATAAAGAAAACTCCCCCAAAAGGATTAAAAATGCTGTATTTGTGGCATCTCTCCTCTTGGTATAGGACCTAACATGGAATTAGCAGCCAGCTCCTCTCTGAGGGGAGTATTCCATGACAGCCCAGTTGGCTGGGTTTTGTACCTTTGCTGAACTGTGCTGGTGACCACAGACATTGCTAGAGCTGCTCATCCCGATGGACAACGGGACCAGTTTGAAATGCAAGTTCATATGAACTGCCTTAATAGGTCAAAGTGTGTGCCTACCATTGTTTCATTTTGCCAATAGTTATCCTCCAATCAGCCAATATCTGTTTCCTATCTATCTATACTCAGGCATATGCAAATGTAATGTTGTAGCTCAAGGACTTAGCCCTGGGAAGGGCTCAGCTGCCCTCAGCTCTCCCCACCAATAATTCTGTTACCAGGCCTCTTCTGTTAACGGGCGCTGTTACAGGCCAGTTTTTATGCAACAGCTTTCTGACTTTTGGTACCGCAGAGCTCCCAAGCAATTTGTTAAAATTTGTCTCTTATGATGAACATCTTCCAGCTCAACATTTTATGCTCTTCTCCTTCCCAAATGCTGGTTCACAGGAGTTAAAAAATAACAGGTATTACATACTTTGCTTTAGTGACAAGACATTCGGGAAGGAATCATCCAACCTTGAAATAAAATCTGTATTGAAAGCAATTCTACATCCATGCCAGTCAGATACATTGTATGATCAGAGGAGGTGTCCCAGGGGAAAGCTCAGTGCTGTAGACAGGGTTGATTACTTGGACCTCCTGTCAGTTCTTAACTCATTGACAGTGGCTGAGACATTCGGTACAACTTTGTTTTCTTTATTTGGAAGTAAAGTTAATATACTTACCTTAACTGTGCCAAATGTACTGGAAAATAACCTGATAATAAAACGTACCATCCTAGGAAGTGATAATGTCTGTGTGTGTGTAAGCACATTTTCGCAGGGCCTTTGCAGATGGGTTTTTCAGTGTTAGGAAGGAACCACAACTGCAACATGATGCACAGATAACCTAAACTATCAGTTTTTTTCTCAACATATTTCCTTTTCATTTAAGGCCTGTTACACACTTTGTTGAGATACAGCATATCACAGCCACATCATTTTCTGTTGTCAATTTATTTCAGTTCAGCTGCAGTCGTTGTTCTTTGGGAAGAATTTGAGTGGATTTTGTTGCTAAAGAGTCAAGTGAACTGCAGCTTTGAGAGTCCTCTTAAAGCACAAACAACAACAAGGGTCCTATAACAGGTCAAAACCTTGCAGAGATATCCATATTTAGCTGGATGCACCAGCTTAGGAGAGAAACCAAAATACACCCATCGTGGAGGAAGAGTGCAGGGCCTGTGCATTACTAAACTCCATCTTAGGAAACTTATGGAGGTAACTGGTGGTAAGTGAGCCCCTGATGCCACTAACTCTATTTGTGTAAACTGTTCAATTCCTTGCACTGCTATACAGATAAATTTAAAATGTAAAATTAAATCCAGATTCTTGATAATTTATGAATACAGACTAAACCTCATTATTTATCTGTGTCCTGGTTTTATGGGTGATTTGCTCAGGTGCATTACAGTGGCATTCAGCAGCTGATGAAGCTAAGCAAACACAAACACCATCGGTGGAGTCCTCAGATTGTGAGATCTGTACCCCGTGATGGGAACAGGGAGATTGGTGTGTATGGAACTGAGACTTCTGCTTATTGAGGAGCTCCAAAGCACTACAATATCTGTCCTTTTCCAAATGTGCCACATGGTTTCCTCTGCAACAAATGAGCACAATTCAGGGGTCAAAGTGCACTAACACAGTTTTAAGCTACTTGTATCTAGCTGTGTAATACATGAAGGTATTTTAAATCTCTGTTTGTTCCATAGGTAGAATCTGAAACAATAGCTAGGCTGGTAATAGAGAAACCAGGTCATGGCGTATGATATGTTACAAGAGGGGTCAGAAATAGTTCAGACATACTTAAGAGCTTGCTTTTGCTGAAAATAGCCTCGATGGCTCCTGGCCTACAGAAACTCCATAGGCTTCCTGTGCTCTGCAGCTGTGGGTTCGTGTTACAGCTCTTTGGGAAAAATCCCTTCTCTTCAGTCGCTCTGGGATACAAGAACGAGCACTTGATGCTGTCTTCCTGCACAGACTAGGCTTTAAACGTGGCCATTGGGTGGCTATATATAGTACCTGGACAGCTGACAGGGACCTGGTGGAGAATGGGCTTCCTCAGGGGATCCCCCGCATATCTCACAGCACGAGCCCTTCCCTGCATGAACTGCCTTGGAGCCTGGCCCTAAATGAAAATAATAACTAAACTAACTCCGAACATTGCTTCACAGTTGGCTGAATAGACTGTGAAAAGCTGAAGAAAGGCATTTATTCTGGCTTAGCCTGGTTTAATAAGAGAACAGTTAAAAATAAAGTCTCCTTAGCACTGGGTGAACTTTGGTCCCCGTACGATGATCCTGCAGGAGAGCATGTGGGCTCTTGCCTTTGCACATACCTCACAGAGTGTCTGTCTTGTGGAGAAAGACTTTATCTGCTGGCTGAGGACAGCATGTTAAAACAAATTCAGATATCTAAAGATACTGCAGCCTCTAGAGGGGCTTCATTCAGGAAAGTGCTTAGGAGAAGTCCTGCTTGTTGTTCTGCACAAGGGGAGGTGCTCCTGCTCCACTGAGGAGCTGTGGGAGGGGTAACAGTTTATCTGCACCTCAGCCTTGGGATTGTTTGTTTTTCTGGACATCTTCTGAGTCACAGAATATCCAAAGGCAGGAGGGGCACATTGGGGCATGGACAGCAAGGGCAGGAGCTCATCACCACATTGTGGCTCCACCAAAGACCCTGGGCAAAGGCTCAAGTCCCACTCCCCAAACCATATTGTATCGAAGAGATGGATTCACAGTCTTTCCACAAAATCTTCCCTATTGCAAAAATTCCAGGTCTTCCTTTTGGAAAACTGATCCAAGTGGGTGACCTGCTGGGTTCTTCCATTTATTGACAGCCAGCACTCTGTCTTCACTTTGGCTTGGGTTTTAATTTTTGTGCGTGAATGCAAACTGGTTCTGACTGGTGCTCTTAGGAGGACAGATCTGGCTAGCCCATGCTGCTGTTGTGCCTGCAGTTTGCCCTTTTGGGAATAGCCTTTTGGAAGGAGTCAGAGAAGGACATGAACTTCCTCAAGGAGCATCCTGGACTCCTCTGGCTGCAGCTCTGTGCACAAGGCATTCGTTTCTGCCTTCTTTAGCAGTCTTTAGGCAGCAAATATAGCTCAGACAAGAGGAAACCCCTGCTCAAAAGCCACACAGGCACTGTGAGCATGAGCCTCTCTTTGGGGAGGGGATGGGAGAGAGCAAAACCCCCCGTGACAGATGTTGGGCAGATGTTGATGAACTTCTTAGAGGTGTTTGGATAGTAGACTGATAAAGGCAGTGAGACTACATAGAATAATATGTGTTCAGACAGAGGTATACCACCTTAATGCCTTAAATGTATTTTTGGCTGGTGGTGTAACTTCTGCTGTGCTTATTTTTTTTTTTTTAATCTATTTTTAGTTCTATTTAGGATTTTTTTTTTCTCCAGAACAGCTAGCTTTTTGTAAAGACTGACCTGTCATAGGTCCTGTATTTGTATGCTTTTGTGGCCTGTGTGGTTCAGAAGGCAACAGATAGTTTTAAATAAATAAAGCTTTAACTTTTTAATTGCTTAAATATTTTTGTTCGAGAATGCCCGAAGCTACATTTTCTTGTAACATTAAAAATAAAAAGCAGTTAGCAATAATCTCACTTAAATCACGAACTGTAAATATAGAACCTTTATCATCAGCACAGCACATCCAAAAATGTCTTTGTAAAATAAATCAAATTATATGAGTTAATTGATTCCAGGCAACATCAGCAACTGCAGGTGGAAACTGAATAACAGGATGTTTATTAATGAGGGACTATTAATCAAAATTGACAATATCAATTCCTGTTTCTTTTATTTGAATTCTACCTGAAAAATCTATGAACATACTCGCTGGATTTTAAAATAAAAATTTAAAAGTAAAGAAAATGCTGACACTTGGGATTTTAGCTTTAGATGTAAGGCTATTTGTTTAAACAGCGAAAGGATATCCTAAATCCAATTTGACAGGCAATGCCAAAGATGCCAGTGGTAATTAATTAGCACTTAATTTAGACCACAGAACAACAGGATATGGAATTGGTGCTCAGTGCCATTTCCCCTTAGGCTTCATCTCATGAGGGTCAGGAGTATGGCTGTTGCATTGAAGGTCAGTAAATAAATTGGGGGAACACATTGACACTGGACTTTTCATGATAGATATCCTTCACCCTTATTGCTGCCTCTGGCTATGGCTGATGAGAAAAGGACTGCAATTGTTCTGTGAAGAATGCTGTGGTGCCCAAGCCTGAGTGGAGCAAGGTGGTGCCTGAGCTCACGAGTCCAACAGTCACCGTGCTGGCAGAGAAATGCCCCAACTCTGCGCCTGGGCTGGAAATAAACCCCTGACTGTAGCACAGAAAGCTTGAGGAGCTCTGACAGGCGAGAAAATTCACTTAAAAGCAGCCCTTAAGTTTGCTAGATTTGTGAGCTTAGCTTTAGATTAAGCATAATTAAAATCAAGGGAAGATTTTAAAGTGAGGTTAGAAACTAGGTCAGCAAGGGAAAAACCACATTTCCTTATTATCCTCTTGTCTTTGTCTTAATAATATTTGGTACTCCTCCATAGAGCTAAAGGCTCTTAATAAAGGTGGATTAATGTTATTAACAGCATTGTTTCCTGATGGGGACACCGAGGCTTTGATGTGCTTAATGATGGACAAACAGAAAGTGCTTTGCAAAAAAGCAGAGCCACCAGTTCTGGTTTGTAACTCAGTGAGAGATGCCACTCTGTGCAGCACACCCAGAGCAGAGGGGATATGGAAAACACACAGGAGCCCCCATGTCCCTTCTTCCCAAAGGCACAACAACTGCATTCTTTGGTTCAGATTTACTGGTATCAAAGGTAGAAAGATGATGAGACTCTGTATTATAATTTAATCCTCCTGCTCCAGTAAAATTAGCGCGTGTCAAACACTTCTACGCTCTCTCTTCCAGTAATCTCTACCTGTCCTTCAAAGGAGGGCCCTGGGTGGAAGGTGTCAGCACTGCCACTGGTATTCAGTGATGCTACTGCTTTCTGAAATCACTTCTCCCAAACTATACATTTCTCTGCCCAAGTAGTCCAGTTCCCCATGTCCCACGGGGTGCTGAACAACGGGAGCCTCAGTCTTTACTGCAGGGTGGCTCTTGTTGCACATCCCAACTGTACTCCACTTGCACAGTTTTATCCCCTTGGTCCCCTGAAGGGCTCTCTGCATTGCTAACATCATGAAAACACTGAGTTAGACATCAGTCTCTGCTCAGAAAATGTATTTTGGAAGCCCCAGGTTAAGAGTTATTTTAACTTTCACTTCATCACACCCTTTGCAGCATGTCTCTCTGGGCAGCAAGTGAAATTTTGATTACTCTGAAAGTCACTGACAAAAATCCCAGCGACTGGAAGCCACAACGGAGTCAGAATTTCACCTTATATGAGCTTAACTTTTCTCATTTTGGATGATATCTACTTTTACTAAGTGGAATTACTGCTTTTGACTATGTTCAATCTATAACCTCTTGCAGCCTTCGATTACATCCTTTTTGTGCTATAATCCAGTTGACAGCAAATAACTCAGCCCTGGATATGACAGGTTTTCCTTCTGACTTAGAGCCCAGAAGGGGCAATTGAATGGAATTTCAACCTGGGGTGTTGAACTGTAGACAACCTGCTCAGAAATTCATCTTTGCTTGTGAGTCTAGAGCAGCCCATGAAAAACACAGTCTCACTAACAACACATTGGTTTTGTCCAGTGTCATGAGTTAATTATTCAGCTCTCTGAGAAAACCAATAATATTTGACATTGAAATCAGAGAATGTGGCAAAAATTTTCAGAGAAGTCAGGGAACAAACTCTCATCAAAGTTTTCCTTTTCTGTGAATTTTTATATCGTAACATCTCCGAATCAGTTTGAAAAAGACCTTTAAAAATATCAAATCAAAGCATTGCAATTACTTCATCAATTATTTTGTTTCAAGCCTTTTTTAAATAATGAAAAAAAAAAAATCAAACATTGGCCTCTTAAATGTCCCTAATAAAAAAAAATCTCATTTTTTAAAATCTTGTATTATCACCATCTTGTTGTTTAAAATGAAAGTCTTTTTGCAATGATCTACCCAACAGAGATGATTTTATATGGGATCTGACCTCAACCAGGATTCCTCCTCTTCTAGGTTCAGTTCTGAGCTCTCCACAAGCTGCAGTTGCAGTATATATGCACTGCATTTGTATCAGATTTGAAAGATGCTTTAACATGCCTCCCAGCACCACGATTGTTTCAGCCCTGATACTGAGCACGAGCAGGACGAACGCAGCTCTTAAATGCACTAGTGAGTATGTGCCATGAGTCTTTGATTTCTTTAAAATTATTTACATTTTACTCGCCCTTGAGCAATGAATTTACTGTGTCAGCATTGTCTTTTCCACTCACACTTTGTCCGTCTTGTCTGCTCACCTTAGCTTGATGTTTATTTTTTTGTGCACGTGTTTAGTCCGCTGCACTAAATGCAGGGACTGCCTGGAGTGGAGGATTTTCCATATATTGTGTCTTTCTAAGAAGCACTCTTTGTAGTACTGCAAGTTCTGCAATATTTCCTGGCTTTAAATTAGCTTTGAATTTTCTCATTAGTTCCTTTAAAGTCGAATACCCATTCACACTTGTACTGGTCTCAGATGGCTCTGGTCTAACTGCCTTAGATACTTTTATAAAGTCTTTATTCTCTACACAGTCAGCCCTACCTCTCTCAGTAGTTGTATTTCTTTCACCTTTGAAGCTTCAAGTGACCAGATTTGCCAATATCTGATTCTGTCTGACCCTGATCAAAATCCACAGTTAAAAAACTGGTGAGAAAACATACGTGAGTGTCTTAGACCTCCTAACCCAAACCATGTTTGACAGAGATTGAAGGATTTAGGACAGTCTTGCTGTTGATATCAAGGCCTACTCATCAGTCTTTGGACAACTCAAACAGTAAGCAGCTTCCAGGACACCTCTCTATAGGTGCTGCCCCTCCAGCAGAAAATGTCTAACTTGAAGTGAATGGTTGTAAATGGATTTAAAGGCTTAGAAAGTGCCTCTTTAGCAAGCCCATATTGTGGTTTCAGGATGCAGAGCTGGATAAATGTAATTTAATATGAGAAATGATGGAAAGCTCAAGCTCTTACTATGTAATCTGGAAAGATTACGCAGCTCCTCACCATAGTGTCCAGGTGAATCCAAAATGTGTCCAACAAGACTTGAAATTTGTCCTGTGATAGAAATCTCAGGGTTGGCTCTGAGTCCAGAGCAGCTACAGTGACTTCCTTGGGGAAGATGTTCTGAAGGAATGAAAACTCCTTATTCCGGTGACACTTTTATGAGACTCTTATCCAGACATGAAAACAATCTGGGTTGTCTGAGGTGGTTAATTTGCCTGCTACTATTGCTGCCACAGCCCTGTGAAAATCCTCTCTGGACTGAGAGTTTGAGCAAGGCAAGCTGATGCTCCCAGCACACTCTGCTTACTGGAAAGCTTCCATATGCCTGCGGCTGTCCCGGATGCCCGGTGCCGGTAGAGTACGGTGACTGCCGGGGGTGTTTGGTGAAGGCCTGCACTCGGCAGCGCGGATGGCAATGATCTGGGAGGTGAGGACAGCTCCCAGACGGATGAAGTGCTGTCCTGAGGTGGTCTGGGGAGCCTGAGTCCAGTGCTGACACAGAGAACATGGTGCAAAAAGTTTGTGCTTTCTCAATGAAGGTGCTAGGAGAGCCACAGGAGGAGCTGTAAAAATTACAGAACTTCTCCAAATTCCTTTTTCTTGGCTTATCTCCATGGCAAGGGGTCTTCTTTTGGAAGACCACAGCAGAGCTCTGGAGAGGATGTGGCAGTGCTATCTAATCTCAGGGCTGAGGTGGGTGTAGAATCCTCAGCTTAGAGGAGGTAACTGGTTGCATCTTGCGGACCAGAGGAGGAGGCAAATTGGCTGGAGAGAGCTGCTTCACAGATTTATGATTTTACATAGCACCATAATGCGTAATGTACGAAAAGATAAATATTTTCCATTCAGCAACATCTTGCTGTATTTTCATCTAACTCTATAATTTTAATTATAAAGTGAACATAACCTGTATCAAATTATGATTTTGTTAACATATTGAATGAGGACAAGAAAAATAAATACCAGATTTTATACTGTACAGGCACATGAAGGTATAGCAAAAAAATCTGGTTTCCTTGACCACATTGTCATAATATGCATATATAACTGCTTATTGAATCCAGGCTGTGTAGACAACAGAAAGAACACTGGCTCCATACCATCACAATGCATGCCCACAACAAAGAGGAGGAAAGAACAGGCTCTTTCATTGTGTGTTTCTAAGTATTACCAACATAAGGGCTAAAAAATACCTCTGTCTGAAGTGTATCTATACACCCATGCATAAGTTATTAACTGGGCTCCCTCAGCACAGTTGCTGAAAATATTAATATATTCAAATTATATTCCAGCTACTGCAAAAACAGTAGATCAGACAAATGTATTAAAATCTCTTCAGACAAAAGGAGTCATGTTATTTATAAAGTTCCTTCCCCCCTACCCCCTTTACTGGAACACAAACCTTCATTGTATAGAGTACACGAGAATGCAAGATGATCCTTAGATGTCAAAATGTGGCTTAAAGTTTGAATGTAATCATAAAACAGTGACTCCAACGCTCGCCATAAACAAATTGTCACTGGCATTATGTAACTTGGACTATTCACAAAGTATAAAAGACGGGAAGAATAAAAGGTGGCTGCCAAACACTATGGGCCAAATCCGAAGGTTGTGCCAAATTGCGCCAGTGGGCTGGGAATTGCAAACCCAGCATGGAATTCGGATTTACACTCCCTGGTTCTTGGGCTGCTCGGAGTGAGATTAAGGCTATTTTTTATTCAGTTTGTCAGTAAGGCGGCAAAGCAGCAACCAGTGGCTTCTGCAGCCCCCCTGCTTGCTCTTAGTGGGAGATGGGAAAGTGGGATAAAAGTTTCCTAATTGTCACAGGGCCCGTTTTTGTATAGAGTGGCTTTTTGGGCTGCAAGCAGGCACAGTCAGCCACCAGCAATGCAGCCTGGAAAGGGAAGCATCACTCTCAAATCTGGTGGTCTTGGATTTTTCATGTTAATGTTCTGTAGGGTGCTGCCTCTTTCGGCTGAGACCCTGCCCTCCACCCAGACTGCTCTGGAAAAGTGGTTAATGAGGAAAGACCATTCACCAAGACAGAAGGTCTTGGTTGTGAACAACAGCCAATCATTCATGGATACTTTCCTTCAGTCCAGGCTTTAGGAGTAAAGTATATCTGATAATACATGCATTGCACAGATTTAAATTGCAGCTAATGGTTGTGTTAATGCCCTACCAAACTAGGTGGTGGCCCACTCCCCCTTTTCCCCCACCCTTCCTCTAAAAAGTAAAATGACATTTATCCCCAGCCTGAAATAATTGCTGAAGCAGAGATACTGGTTTAACTCATTATGAATTATTAGTGGAAAAGTGGGTCTCAGAAGTATGTTACATCTGAAATATTTTTCGTCACTTGAACATGTGCCGTCCAGAACTGGCCCTGTTCTACCAGGCACTGGGAACAAACACTTCGCATTCACAGATGCTCCTAATTTGGTGTGGTTTGGAGTGTAATTTAGATCAAACGTATCCATGTAAATGAGTCAGGGTTTCTTAATTAGGTGCCTCTAAAGAAAAAACTTGGACCACATCAGTAGGTGTGGGTGTGGTGCCCACAGTACTGGAATCTTTCTATAGATGAAGCTGAGTTTTGTTCAGGCATACTGTAGGTTTTTCTTTCCTTTTTTATTTTTTTCTTTTTTTCTAAAGCACAATAATAAATCTGCAGATGGCATAGACATAAAGACGCTACTTCAGAGGAGCTGTCTAAAACACTGTCTCTTTGGCAAATGCCTTAAAGTAGGTCATTCTGCTGTGATTTAGGTTTATATTTCATTGCCAGCTTTTTGTTCCCATTACAAGAAGGGTGCATTCCAGTCCACAGATTTGCTCTTCTCTCTCTCTCTCTCTTTTTTTTTTTTTTTTTTTTGGATTGGTTTTTATTTACAAAGAGCTCTTCATAAGAAAATGGCCAATACCCTGTCAGAAGTAGTAATCATGCACTTGACCACAAAAAGAGATGTATGAAGGTGATAACCTGTAAATATTGGAATGTAAAGTACCATTCTCTGAAAGGAAAAATTGTATTGATTCTCTTAACATGGTGATTGAAATGATTGTTGCATCTTTTGCAGTGTGTGAAAAAAGATTTGATCTAATGTCATTCCAGAACCCTCACAGAGCAGGGCCGTTCACAGCCCTAGTTGTTCAGGTATTTGCTTTTGCTTTTTATATATTTCCCACTGAAAAACATGTATTTTATAGCTTATTAAAAAAAAAAAAACCAAAACCCAGGGTCTATTTTCCCATCAAAGTGCTGGGGGATTTACATGCCAAACTCTCAGTAGCCTTAATGAATTACCTGCATAAATTCCCTTTCAATCAATAGTAGAATAGATCCTATTGTGTTATATTAATTATTTTGCACAGAACGCTGACATTTTGGCCTTAAAGCCTTTTTTCTATTTTGTTTTGTTTTGTTTTGTTTTTTAAGTTCCAATGAATATCTGAGAAACTTCAAGCAAATTATTTATTTCACAACCTTAATTCTGAGAAAAATCATGTATCTTTAGGAACAAAAATGAAAAGCATTGCAATTTACCCTTTGATGACCTGGCCATGGACACTTGTGTGTTAGGGCCAAATCTTCCCAAAGAGAAAAAGAAAAGAGGGGGAAAGAGTCCTTGTAATGAATTGAGCATTCCTAATTTCGGCCAACAAAAAGCCATTTGAGCTGGAAAGAACACTAACCCCAAGCAATATTAAGAGGTTACAAAATCACATAAATTAACTCCGCCAGTGATATTTTGCTAAAGCTGATGCGAGTGCAAACCAGAAGCAGGATTCTCACGTGGTCCTGATTAACTGAAGAGTCCTTAGCAGTAACCAGCCCTTCCTGGGATGTGCTGGCCAGATGCACACGTACACCCACAGCACATGGATGAGCCTTCAAAGGCTTGGGGGGCTCAGCTGGGGATTGGGGAGCAAGGAAAGAGTGGAAGTGAGAAGTGTTGGCTGTGTCGTGTTGGGAAAGTGCCTTACCCTCTCCATTCCTCACTTTCTTTATCTACACAACTAGGATAATAAAACTTACTGACCTGAAAAGGAAGTTAGGAGATTTAATTAATGTTTGAAAAGCTTTTTTGAGATCATTTGATATTGAGTAATGTGGGATGAACAATAGGAGCTCTTGGAAACAGGGGCTCTATCTATCAGGATTTGTGTACTGCACTCAGCACAATGGTGCCATGCAGCCACAGAGTCAACTGTGTCATAAATATTTAAATTAAAACTATGTTAATTATTTTTATCATTCTGTTATTTGCTGATACACCAGTTCAGTACTTGGTAGCATTGAAGAGTACCGAGTGCAATTATTTGCCTGACTGTTATGAAAATCAGGGTTTATATTTTTAAATACAGTTGTGGAAATAGGAAGTAGATGGAAGCAAGGGGTGAAAATGTGGCTTTAATTACTCATCATTCTTCTCGTTAAAAGCACTAAGATGTAAGGTATTCTTTGTGAAGAACTAAACTTTGTAAACTTTCTTATTCCTCAAAAAGCAGGATTTGGCATGACTGCAAAACCCTCAGTAGCAGGTCACCTCAACCCCAAAAAGTACAAAATCAAAATGCACAAATATGCTTCTGAGAGACTGGATTTTTTTCCTTGCCTTAACCCAAAATCTACTGTTACTCCTGTCCTGTGTACACTTGTGCCTGGTGCACATTTTCTTGTGTCCACTAATTTCCAGAGGGTGAGTTCAGTAGACTGATGTGTGCTTAACAGAAAGAAAAAGGGTTTAATTCTTCTCCCTCTCCCAAAATGAGCCCCGGGAAGCTGTGGTAAATGGGATGAGTGTTGGCATTGCTCCAGCTCCTTTGTAAAACTCTTCCATAGCTGAAACTGAGAAAAGCACGTGCGCAAAAGCACATCTCAATATATACTTGCCCTTCTCAAGTTAAAAGATGATTAAATCATTTCATATAAATCTTAAAATGCCAGTCAGGTATACCTGAGCCTTTTATGTAACTGGTCTCTGGTGCAGGAGGATGTTTCTCCCCCTCACATTTCCAGAAGCTGCTTCCAAAGCTTGTAGGAGCACACCTAAACTTTTCTCCCTGCTGCTGTTCCATGGCTGAAAACCAAAAGCTGCTCATGAGTTGCCTGATTATAAAGAAAGGTCTTGATTCAGGAAATAATTTCAACAAATAGTCTTTCTTGTGCCTTCATTTAAGGGCTTCTTCACCTTTCTAAATTTGGGCATTTTTCCTGAGGGAAAATTAAAGTGTCAGTCCCACGTTTTGGGTTTTAGGTCTTCCACAGGTTCACTGAGGTTTCCCAAATAGAATTTTTTTGTATAGTCCTTCCATTCTGGCGACTGTTTTTAGTTTTCAGTAGCTTTTACCTTTATTATTATTATTATTTTTCTTACTAGAAGACTTGCACAGTTCTTGGTATGATCTGTTCTTTTGCTGTGTGAGAAAAGGGTTCTCCTGAGCCTTCATTTAATACGTGAGCCTGCCCGAAAACTGCTGATATGACACGTAGTTTAGCAAGTGAAAATCACATATGTTTGCTACATCTTTCCTCCACCAACTTTGGAGGGAAAAAAAAAAAAGTTTGCAGACATCCCCTGCTTAGTGTTATTACGTGCTGTACTTTAACTTCATTTTCTGGTTTTCCCTGAGAATTCTGGGTACTGCTGCTGGACTTGTCATCACATTGTCATTGTGTCCTGGTGTGCGGGCTACTGCGGGCTGCTGGCTATGCTCGGCTTTCCTCGTTTTCTCTTTTTTCTTTAGTTCTTAATAGGTAGAAACAAGCCTGTTTAGTTGTACAAAGTTTGGAAAAACCTTGGCTTTTCAGAATGTAGCTGCCACGTGTTGTGAGGTTTGAGGTGGGGGGACTGTTCCTCCCCCCGTTTGTCAAGGTTGGATGTTTTTTCCTGTTCACAGACCTGTGAACATGGGGGAAGTTTGGGGGTTTTTTGTCAAAACATCTGAAGATGAATACCTCTGACTTTTGTTGGATAATATTTTAATATCAGTGGGTTTGTCTTATATAACTAGTTCTACTCTTGATGAGGAGCATATTTCCAGTGAAATTGATGTAAACAATTAGTAGTAAAAATTAAGAACTTGGGCAGAGGGGGAAGGCAATCAGGAAGAAAATCATCATTCTCCCTCTGAAAGGGCAAAAAGCGTGGATAGCATCTGAAAATTCCTCACCATGCTATGTAGAGTATGGGAAAAATAGAGCAAAATAAATGGAGTTTCTTGGATCAAAAGGTGAATCATCATTCTCCCTCTGAAAGGGCAAAAAGCGTGGATAGCATCTGAAAATTCCTCACCATGCTATGTAGAGTATGGGAAAAATACAGCAAAATAAATGGAGTTTCTTGGATCCAAAGGTGAATCATCATTCTCCCTCTGAAAGGGCAAAAAGCGTGGATAGCATCTGAAAATTCCTCACCATGCTATGTAGAGTATGGGAAAAATACAGCAAAATAAATGGAGTTTCTTGGATCCAAAGGTGAATTAAAAGGAGTCAGCTCCTGCCTGGACAAGGCAGCCAGATAGGGCACATTAACAGATCCACGTGATAAACCAAGAGGCAACTGCAGAGCTCCCCAGACAACTTGCCTGAAGTGGCTGCCAAGGAGGCAGATGCTGCTGCTGGAAGAATCTCTTCCACAGTTGGGCATCTGGGTTCCGCGCTTTCCACGTAAGGGAGAGGGATGGGAGCGCCGGGCTGGCCCTGCCTTCCCGTTTAATTATTTCAACATCCCTTTTACAGTTCTGTAAATAGCACTCATTATCCTGCCTTTGTGCGGGGAAATCGGGAGCAAGGAGAGGGGTTTTTGTCTGTAATCATCCCCTTGCAGGGCTGTCCACACGGATGGGGACGGCCAGACTGCAGCTTGGCTGCCCTGCGCTCCAGCCTGGTCAGATGTGCCACAGCTCGGGTCTGGGAGTCGCAGAGCTGCCTTGCGGTGGCACGGAGCTCAACCTAATAAGCAGAGCAGGCTGAGATTCATTAATTTAACATTAATAAGCACAGCTTATTAGCTCAGGCACAGTGCTGTATAATGCAGGCACACAGCTTCTGGAGCAGAGCGGCGTCCGCCCTCTCCAGCTCGGAGCACAGCGCTGGGGACCCAGCCAGGGTGCTCCTCCTCCTTGCTGCCTTTTGCATAAGGGAGAAAAGAGGAGTTTTGTGGTTACTGGAGAAGCTTCTGTGCAAATAAAAAATCCCCTCCAGGTTTTTAGATTGCATTGCTGGTTTCTGCTGATACTTTAAGTCGTTTAAACTTCTTGTGCCTCAGTTTCCCAATAGGTGTGTAACAGCGACCTCAAGGTGCGGTGAAAACAGGTCACAAAATACTATAAAGAGTGAAATTCTCCTTCTGCCTCACTTGTATTACTATTCTGTGAGTAAATTATTGGGTAAAAATAATGATTTCTCAGATAGGTATTGGTTGTGCTCAGTTCATGTTTGTGCAGAGAGTCAAGACAAGGTTTCTGTGTGCACCCAAAAAATGGGACCAGAAAGGTGCATCAGTTTTATCTGGTACCTGTGATTAGCTCACTTTGTTTGAGAGTAAAAGCCACGTGTGAGTAAGGAAGAGGAAAGAGAGGAGACCTGTGGAACTGGTGTATGGGACAGAAATATATGGGCTGTACAGAGCAAGCAAACATTCTCTAAACAGGTTCAAGTAGAACAGGCTGTTTTCTGTAGCCCTTTATTTGAGAAAATCTCTACTCAGGTTTTTGTTGTTTCTTTCCTGTGTAAAATCCATTTGTTTGATTTGCTCATCTTTGGGAAGAAGCATGAATAGCCTAATAGTAGTTGTGCTCAATTATTTCCAGCATGAGTCATAATAGAACAATTCCTTATGGAATTAGACTGACAAGAGCTATGTGATATGTCTGTTCAGCCCCATATTTTGTCTATTTTGCTTTTAAGGAGAACAGATTTCATGGAAAGATGAACAGTGGTGCCGGTGGGTTGTGATTTTTCCTATCAAACGCAAAAAACTTGAAAGAACAGGTACTGCAGCCCCAAGCTTTGCTTTTAATCCACCTCCTGTGGGCTTTATACACTGCACTGTGACTTCTTGCAGCTCCAGAGAGCTTGGTTTAAGAGAGATATATGGCCCGGGTGTTAATCCCTGCTGCCAGGCCTCTCTCACAGACTCTCTCATCACCTGCTTTGTCTGGGTTTCTAAGGAGGACCCTTCTGAAGTGCATTTCTCATTGTTATTTCTGCTTGATCTGGACCTGCTCCTGCAGACTGGATTGCTGCAGGATGGCTTAGGATAAGGCAAAGGTTGGATTCTTGTGCAGAGTGTCAGTGAGACAGGTGCTCTCATGTGTTGTAGAAGTCACAGGCTCAAACAGCCCCGTGGTCCAGGTCTGTACAGCCCGGTTCTGCCTGTCTGACAGGAAAAAAGGGAGTAGGGGAGGGGTAGGAGAAAGAGGGGAATGCCATGGAAACAGCATAGCTGCAATCCTTCACCTTCTCCTCATCAGAACCCCCTTAAAACCAGTTCAACACTGGGCAAGAACGGCCATTTCCACCAGCAAATGTAGAAACTGCAGTAAGAGGCCTCAAATAAAGCCAGTTCAGTTACTTTTCCAACTAACCAGAAACTATTGAAAGTCCTGTGATTTGCCCTGAGAAAGGCCTGTGATCCAAGGGGATGGTGCAAGTCTGTGCTGAGGGACATTGGCACCCCTCTTCTGACGAGTGTCCCTAAAAGTAATATAATTCTACATTTTGTAACTTCTGCAAACTAGTCATGTTTCCTAGACTGATTCAAACAAACACACATTGTCTGTAGTTGCATAATATAAGCGTCACATCATTACTGAAAATGTACGTCCACTTTATGGAGCCATGAGGTCATTCAGACTGACCCCTGTCTTTAGCATCAACAAGTTCAAGAGGACACATATGTTTTATTTGTTTGGGGGATTTTTGTGCTTTCAATATCTACTCTACTGTTGCTTTCATATCAATAGAGCCAAGCTTATGGAATAGCCCTATCTTTTCCTGAGGATGTGTTTGAGGCAGAGAAGACAATTGACCTTCTTCAGAGAAACTCAGACAAATCCTTCCCCCAATGGCTCCACTGTCACATCTTCCTGCCTTCCATCACTCTGTGCCACTGTGTCACCTCAGTGTACCTCTGCGTTATGACCTATTGGTATTTTATTTCCCATGTTTTAGTGGTTTTATTTTTCCTTTTATTTTCTTTTCTCCAAAATACCACCAGTGTCGGTCCAGTTTTGCCAGTTATTCTACACACTCACAGCAGGAAACAATTGCTGTCCCAAACAGATTATGCTCTAAAAAGCCAAGGCAGACAAAGGAAGCATTATCATCATTTTGTAAACAAGGAACCAAGGCACAGGGAGATTAAATGATTTACCCAAGGTCACCCAGAACATCCGGTCAAAGCCAAGAACTGAACCCACGTCTCCAGAGTCTCAATCAAGTGATTTAACTATGAGATCAAAGACTTCTTGTATATACCTGATATCTCTCCCCTAAGACATGGCAACAAAACTTTTTCAGGTTAAGATCAATGCCACACAGAGTGCAGTAAATTTTGTATATGGCATATCAGTGCTGACAGCGTGTACCCACTTCTTGCACTCATGTTCTTCCCAGGAAATAATTTCTCTTATTATTCTTCCATTGACAGTAATAAATTATCATCCTTCTCTAGATAACCTGCTGAAGGAGAGGGTGCGTGCACGCAGCACATGAAGTGAACACACAGAAAACTGTTTTTCTGCCAAACTCAGTCATTTTATGGACTGCTTAAAATCTTTCCATGCCTAATGGAATGGGGGCATTCCCACAACTATATGGACTTCATTTTGCCACTTCAGCTGGAAGCTGCAAAGCAAGATAGAGGATCTACATCTCTTACATGCACAGGCCAAGATATGATCACTATAAAGGTGTCATTCATTATAAGCTCAGAGTGGTCTTTGATTTGGAGCCTTTATCACTCCCTCACTGGGGTCAGTATATCATTCCTGGGATGAAATACTCCTCTGTGTCTTGATGGGGCCCAGATCCCGATGTCCCTTCGGTTTTAGGGGTAACTTGGCTGAAAAGTGACTGTAGAAAATGGCACGGGGAGTGCCAACAGCCAGGAGGAACGGGGTCACAGGGCCCTGCCCTTCACGTGCTCCTGCCCTGAGCTCTCCCTGCTCATCCTGCAGGCAAACAGCTGCAGTGGGTGTCTGAGTCAGCCACGTGAGCTAAGCACACTTTTACTGTTCATGCCATGAAGCACAAGAAGAAAACCTGAGGTGAACGTAACACCCTGAGTTGATTTTTTGGGTTGATATCTCTTGCAAACGCTGCTCAATGAGTGTGGAAACCACAGGGGAATGATAAGGGCGAGGCTCACAGGGTCGTTTTTCTGCCTCTGTGGTATTGATAGCATGGGGTTAAAATGTTCCTAAAATCATGGTAGCTAAAATGAGCCTTGGAAATGGGAGTGGGCATTGTCTTTACTAGAACCTTGCAAACCTACACCTGCGTACCCACCTGC
Organism: Callaeas wilsoni; assembly: GCA_013398955.1. NCBI lineage: Eukaryota > Metazoa > Chordata > Aves > Passeriformes > Callaeidae > Callaeas > Callaeas wilsoni. Next base: position 286,073 of record VWPU01005014.1, read on the forward strand.
ATAGTAGATGATGTTAAATGCGATAATTACTTAGTAAATATCAAGTATTGTCTTTACTAGAGCCCTGCGAACCTACACCTGTGTACCCTCCTGTACAATAGATAAAAAATGCTGTGGAGAGAGGGGGCTTAAATTCATGCTTGAGCAAAAACAATACACACAATAGAACAATATCAAGTTAATAATCAACCTATGATTATGTAAAGAAAGAGTATAAAATGTGTCCATCTCGAATCCATGTGGGAGTCAGATTTGGGTTTGTCTGTACCCCTGATTCCCAGAGCTCTTCAATAAAAGCACCTGCATATAATCATCCAGTGATTATGTGTTTCCACGCTAACAGTATCTCAGCAACATTAGGAGAGCAAAGATGCTCTTCCAAATCTCTCCTCAGTGTTTCTTGGGCGTTCTGTGTCGTCACAAGCTCCTCGTGAGGGACAAGAGCACACGCTGTGTTTTCTTGAGTGAGGTTATTTCTGACCTCGATGCAGCACAAGATCAGTACAGGTGATTGAAAAACAGGGATCTCAGTATTGAAAGCATGATCATCCAAAAGGGCATGCCTGGAGAAATCCCATCAAATTGGGTGAATGCAATCTGGAACATGTTGCATTTGCCCAACTCAATGCACCTGTAACATGTCAATCCCAATCTTTTTGACTGATTTGAACTGTCCTGCTTTCTACTAGAGGAAAAATTTGGGATTTTGCTTAGACATCCTGGTTTCTTGTGCAGGAATAGGATATGCATAGATACCATAAGTCATGCTTAGTTTTGCCAAAGAATTTAATTATCTTTGGTATTTTGGATGATACTTTCAATAGGATTAGGACACCACATACCAATTCTTTTTTAAAATTATCGATCTGTCGGTACCAGGGTTCTACTTACTTCTGTAGATGTTCAAAAAGGATCTTCATCGTGTCATAGTTGGGTCTAGGGAGCTTCTTTACCAGGCTCCTTATGGATTTGATGCGAGTGGCATTGTCCTGGATTTCTAAAGGAAAAAGAAAAAGAGAATATAACCACTTGCGTGCCAAATTAGGACGTTGCTTTGCACAGTGCTATAGCTGGTACCTCACAAGAAAAGCCATCATAAATACATGGTTAGAACCAGAATATTTCGTACCTTCTTTCACCTTAACAGAGAATGAGAGTAGTTTACAAGGATTAAAAAGAATTCTCTCTAATTCTCTCTTAATCTTAAGAAAGCATTTTCCACTTCACAGAAAACAATTTTTAGACTTTTAATTTATTTTATTAGACTACTAGATCATCTTCCTTAGATAAAATACCTCCAAGAAGTAAAGGACCCTCATCTTAAATGGAATTCTCCTTTGAAATTACACTTCTCCAGTGGTGCAGTTTCTGTGATAGGTGCATTTCCTAGGTAATCCTTGTGGTCCTTTTTCTTATTATAATTAAATCCAGTATATTCATGAATCTCTGTCTTTAACCCCCCATCATATTTGGAAATATAAAAATTGCTATTGTTTTTAGTAGTTCATCCTTGTGAAAAATTATTTTGAGAAATTATTCCACTGTAGCTATTTTCTCTTACCTGTAAAAACCCAAAACTGGAATTTCTGCGGGAAAAAAATTTGTGTTTCAAACTTAAAATGGATAATAAAGAATGCAGCACTAAGGGCTTTAATCTCTCCTTTGAGGTGATAAGAACATTTCTATACTTTTAGTTAAGGTATACCTTCCTGTTTTACCATGACTCATAATTTTGTGGGAAAGGTTTGTCTGATATTTTCATCAATTTCTCTAAGATGTTGCAGCTAAAGCAAAGTCATGTACAACTGTGCTTTCATTTAGGAACAGATTAGATAAGGTACCAGTAGGTCTGACGTAGGGAAAACATCTTGCATGTTACATGCCCTAGATAACCTGAGAACACTTTTCTGATCTTATCATCTATGATTTAATTATCACCTATCATTCTTCGTATATGTTCCTCTTTAATATTCATATTACCCTAGCACTCAGAGATCTCAATCAGGATTAAATCCCAGTTGCAGTAGGTGCTGCATAAACATACGTGGTGATTAGTGCCTTGATTTAAAGACTTCACCAAAAAAAAAAAGTTTCAAGTTAAAATTTTCCTGCAATCAAGCTTAATTTAAGAATTAAAATTACTAGGATAATATTCTACCTCAGGATATATTGCTAATTCCTGTTGAGATTAATTTTTCATACCCACAGATATAGATGTTTATATGGAAATGGTTTTTAATTTTAACAATCATATAGACATGGAAGACAAAGACCTAAAAGTACGCAGTGCATAGGTATTAGTTTCCAGTAAAAAAACCCCAAACTTTCTTATGGGTTTATTCTATAGGAAGTCAAGCAATTGACAATAGTGATAATGAAGTTAAACACAAATGAAGCGCACACTTTCTGTGTTTTTCTCTCTTGTTCTGGTTTGACCTACAAAACCCCTTATCTTCTGAACAGCACAAGCTGCCCCAGTCTTGCAGTGCAGTCATCCCTTGATGTTTTCTGCCACAAGCCATTACTACTGTTCATTTTTGTTCTTTGGGTGAACTGTCCCATGGAAATAGGTCTGAAGCTACAAATGAGAATGAGATGAAATTTGAAGAAGTTAATTTATTATAGGAAGGAGTTGCTTTGTGCTGCTTGGTGTGCATAAATAAAATTACAGAATCATTTAGTTTGGAAAAGTCCTCTAAGATCATCAAGTCCAGCCTTTATCACAGCACTGCCAAGTCCACCACTAAACCATGTCCTCAAGTGCCACATCCACATGGCTTTTAAATCCCTCCAGGGATGGTGACTCAACCGCTGCTCTGGGCAGCCTGTTCCAATGCTTAGCAATCCCTTTAATGAAGAAATATTTCCGAATACCCAACCTAAACCTCTCCTGGCACTACTTGAGGCCGTTTCCTTTCAGTCTATGACTTGTTACCTGGGAGAAGAGGCCGACCTCTACCTTGCTACAACCTCCTGTCAGCTCACTGCAGAGAGGGGCTAAGGTCCCTCCTGAGTCTCCTTTTCTCCAGGCTAAACACATCCAGCCCCCTCAGCTGCTCCTCATAGGATTTGTGCCCCAGACGCTTCCCCAGCTCCATTGCCCTTCTCTGGACCTGCTGTGACATGACAAAACATGCTATGATCTCACTGGATTGGTTATATTTCTATTGGGGCTGCCTTGTTTGTACTGCAACCTCACAAATAACGTTTCTCAAATAGTTTAATTTTTAATTCTGGTTTGGGTTTATTTTCTTCCTGAGAATTCAATGGGCTTGAGTGGAGCTGACACACTGAAGCAGGGAAAAGCTCAGTGGAAGGAAGGACTCACTTCTCTGTTGCAGAGTATTTACAAGGAAGTGTTGTACAGCAAAACTTTTTCGTGTTCTCTTGACAGAAGTGTCTCTGCTCTGTGTTGATTAACAGAGACCCCAGGTAGGGAACCACATCCCTACACCCTCTGCTGCTTACAGAGGCTGCAAGTCTTTGTGAGGTGTATTTGTAAAAGAAATAAAGTAAGCCCTCCCAATATTAATTTATAAAAAAGATATTTATTGAGAAAATGGCAAGGGTAGAAAGCTTTGTTTTAGGGCTTACTGTACCAGAGTCATCAGTGTTGGAATGTAGGGGATATTTAGGCAGGCACTAAAGCAGAAGAACCATAGAAATTTTGCACAAAATTATGTTGTGCATCGGTCTATTTGTTAATTGTTAGTCTATTGTAAAAGAAGAAAAAACAGGCAACATGTGGTAACTTTAGTCAGCATTTCTGAACTGGGAATGATAAACACCTCTGCCTGGCTCTGGCATTTATCAGTACTGAGATATTATTACCACATAGAGTCACAGCATGGTTACTGTTATCATCAAAAAAAAGGAGCCAGCTAATCTTAATGGTTTGTAAAGCCGTTACCTGCACTGGTCTGACATTTATCATGATCATTTTACCACATGAGTCCTACATTGCAAAGGTATTTTATCTGGAAGGGACATCACTATGAATTATTATTTGCAGCTAGGTAGAAAATTGTATGTTGTAGATACCTTTTCTCATTATAAATCACAGTCACATTTCACCATTTCCCACACAAAGCTGCTGAGCCCAGGCTTTTTGCCATAACACTTAGTCTTGCTCCCTTTTATAGTTCCATGAAAATATTGGGTACTCTTTCATTAAAATGGTTGATATCAGTGGGTTTTTTTAAATGCTCTATACACGCTTGATTTTTTCTCTAGTATAAAAGAATTTGTTTTTCCACTTGAGAAGCTGAAGAGGATAAACTGTTCATTTTTTTTATTAAAGCTTACTCTCGCTTCAGTTTTTGTGGCTGGGCTTGTCTTTACTCTTGACCTTGTTGATGGAATATTTAACAGATCAGATGCAAGATCTTATGTTTCATTTGCAATACCTATGTATTCGCTTTATTTCTGTAAAACTTTCAGTTCCACATTCCTAGAAATTTTTCTCTTTCAGATTCCTGAGCAGAAGGACTTTTTAATTATTATTTTTTATTATTTTTTATTTTATTTTTAGGTTTTTCTTTTTACCATGCATAAGTGGAGGGAGGAAATCCTTAAACATGGGTTTTTACAAATAGGTGGGGAAAAGTTGTCCCCCTTCCCTGTGCCGTATCATGAAGCCCAGCAGTGCAGGGTTAAAAAGAAGGAAAACACTCTGAACAGCTGTTAAATTCTCCAGCTAAGTCTAGAAAAGGAAGCAGAGCAGTTATGATAAAAAGAAACAATACTGTTTTTAATTACATTCTTTTTATTGTAAGAATTGGTGAAAATCTGAGGGGAAAAAAAAAATTGGAAAGTTAAACTCTCTTTTCCCCATGAAATTTTGGAAGGGAAAGCCATCATAATCACATATGTCAAATAAAGAATGAGAGGAGAGTTAATCCATTTTTGCATTTTTGGGGGGAAATTTTGGGAGCAGTAGGGGATAATTTCAGCAGATCAGGATACTCTGAAGTGAATCACAGATGGTTTTGCTGTGTAAAAGAATCATAGAAAATATATTTAGAATTTGGGTTACTGTCTTTAAAAATAGGGCTGGCTCCCTTTAACAGAGCAAAACCGTGGAGATGCTCTCTTGTTTATATCTAAATGAAGAATGCATTGAAAAAAAACCCCTCTTACTATTATATAAGCCCTTTTGTAAATGAGCTTTGGATAAACATTTGGGCACAGAAGAAAACATGACGTGTCTCTAACATTAACAGTGGCTGGGTAAAAATGAATGAAGAAAGTAACCTTTAGCACTCGTGTCCATAAAGAATACTTAAGCGAATCCCACCGAATCTTTCTTTTAATCATTAATTTTAAATGGACATAGATGTTTACAACAAGCCACTTTGTTTCAGAACAGGAAGTCCAGGGTCTATCTCCAATAACTCACGTTGGCTAGGAAGGGATGGATGTCTCTAACCTGACATGCATTCATTATTTTGTAAGGTACTGGGGTCTGACCCGTGACCCTCCTCAGACCTGCTGCATTATTCATGTCCGATTTACTTTGTATGGTTTTACTATAGTGCCCATTTCCCTTTTTTTCCAGGCATTTTGGTGGCTTGTGCATGTTTAATGTTAAATGGCATTTATGCCTCACATTAATGCCTAAAACCATGTGCCCATGGTTTCTTTTTATGCTTTCGAGCCTCACGGCTGAACTGCTGAAAAAAACCCAGTGATTTATGATCCTGCATAAAATATCAAACTATTGATCTGCCACCTTTTGTTGTTGTTGGCTTTTTAGGCATGGTTTTCCCTGATTTTCTTACAGGCTCTTCTCACCTTGTTCTGTTTTTTTGGATAAGATTTCTGCTGTGGTTAAAACGTCACACACTGTTGCTACAGCAAAATCTGCCTGCCAAGAGTTTTTCCAACAATTCTCAACTGATTCGGCTGCCGAGAGAAAGACGGGTCTTGTCTGGGGCTTTTTTTCTCTTCTTTTTCTTTTTTTTTTTGGTTGTTTATTTCATTCCTTTTATATATTTTTTTTTAATCGGAACGGGGTGGTTTAGGTGGATTTTCGAGTGCTAATGAAATTGTGAGACTTATGGCGCTGGCTACAGCCAGCCGGAGTGTGGGCAGACGCTCTGTGAGCTTCCCCACTGTGCTGCTGTGCAAGCATCCCCGCTGTTATGTTTGCTATAGTTTTAATGTCTGTGAAAAATTCCTGATGCAACTAAATTATGTTCTGCCCTCTTGTTTGTATAAATAAACACCCGACTTAGCCAATTCATCTCGCTCTTGCCCATTTTAGAAGCTTGCTCTGTCACACAATGCGTAACCCCAGTCCTTGATAGCTTTGGTGTTATCAGGGAATGAAAACTTGCTTAAAAGAGCAAGTTGGCTTAATTTTTTTTTTTTTTTTTCCCCTCCCCAGACACATCAACTGCCCAAAACTCTGCTTTCATTTGGTAAGTCTTCATATTCTGGAAGTCACGCTGGCTAAGATACACAGGTTTTAATGTATTAATATATAAATCACTTATTCATACCACTTTTAATGTCAGGATATTTTAATGTTGCTGCGTGCAACATAAAAGTCCCAATTTTAATCACTAGCAGTACACTGTGGCAATCCTCTATTGCAGATATATTGTAAAATATTTTCTTGTTTTTTGAAAAAAAATCTATAAGAAGTGCTGAAACTAACTAATATTTGCTATAAAGAAAATAAGCAATTTGTGATCCGAATTGATTTATTTTTTATTCATGCCTCGGAATTAGTTTTTGCAAAAGAAAATGAGAATTGTGTGAAACCCCTCTATCTGGGCAATTGATAAATTCATCCTATGTGATATAAAGTAGAATTTGCAATGAATATTCATACAACTTTTGTGATCCACTAGCAAGACCCAAGACAATGAGTTCGCGACTCACTCCCATTTAACAAAAATATATGTGGAATTAATGGGAAAAAACAGCACTTAGGAAAGTTAAACTTTAATGTATCAAACTCCAGGTGCCAGAGTTTGAGGGAAATAACCAATAATAGTCATTTTTTACATATTTGATGGGACTGATTATGCAATATGCAACTCTAAATGGCTTATAGCACATTGTAGCATGGTTCCATCCCATTGGCTACAGTAGGGTGCAGGCAGATGGATGACAGTGACAAGGAGAGAAGTGCTTTTGCTTAGCCGTGCGTTAAGATGCCATCCAGAAGCTCTGTGCACTGCAGACACTTCATTAGGATGCCAGGATAATGGTAAACTACCACTCAGAGTGACACCCCATTTCCTGCTTACTGAGCTCTCCAACCTCGGCAGATGTCAACAATCTCACAGTGCTACAGAGCAGACCTAACTTTCCAGGCACTTTGACTCCAATTTTTTTCCCTTAACAGTGCCATACATTACATGCAATATGTAACAGCAAGTACCAAACAGAAAACAAAATTTGCTGCCCTAATTATAACAAAGCAGCATCTGACTTAGGTACTGCATGCCCAGCGTACATACAACCAGTTAGGCAGCAGCGGAGAGGAATGAACCTTGTCAGTCGATTTTGGGGATTAATTAGACTTAGGACTTTGCTAAAGGATACTCTGATCCAGACTGGAATGATTGTTTTTCACCTCTAACTTCTACCATGCAAAGGAAAATTATGCCGAGCTCTTTTCCTGGTTTTCCATACACTGCGAGAGCCTCGTGCGGGGTTTCTCTGTGCAGAAAGAGCAGACTTGAGCATCTGGACGGGGTGATATTTTCTCTGCAAATGCACAACTCGAGGCCGTAACGCACCTCCCCAACAGCAGTTAAAGCCAGCAGAGAGGCTGCGCTGCAGTGCTTGACCTGCGCTCCTTTCCAAACAAAAATAGTTGCTTACACGTCCAAAAAAAATGTCTTCAAAGGTAGAAACAGCATCCATCCATTAAATTTCTAATTTAATTGAATTTCTTGAACCTATCGGTATGTGATTCTGCATGTCTTTAAAATCAAAAATCTTGTTTATTCTATATATATGTATTTTCCTCCCTCCTTTTTTTTTGGCCAGAGAGGTGACTTCACAGTGGTGCTCTGCCCTACAACAGCAGTGGACCATCATTACTTATATTTTTTGGGTGAGGTGGTGGAAACTTGACAGGACATCACTGCCAGCTCCTGAAATCCCTGCTCTCATCTCCTCCACAGCCTTCCCTGGCCCTGCTGGAGTTGGGCTTCCATTGGCATCCCTCTGGTCCTCACCCATGATCTCCAGACTTCCATGTCATTGAGAACCTGAGGCTGGACAGTGATTTGGGAAAGAACAAACCTGCAGCAGGGTGGAAGGATGCACGGGGATGAGGTGGCAAAGCATTTCTCAGATTTCACCTTACGTGAAAATTAGGATGCTGCATAGGAACTGTCCCAGAACAATCACAAAGTTGGGGCCGTATCACATTTATTCAGCTGTTGTCTGTTTTCCCCAGGCAAAATTCCCACCAAAGATGTCAACTGCACTCTGACTTTCCTCCCTGCACCCTTGGCATTGCCATCAAGAGGAGCGATCCGGCCCCTTCTCCATATGCCAGGAAAGATCTCAGGAAGAGCAAAAACTGGAGATATCTTTTAGGTGTTTAAACTGTAAATTTCTATGCTTAAAAAGAGACTTTTAAAATATGCTGGAAATAATTTTTGCATATTCATTCTGGTATTTTTGCTCTGCTCTGCCTAACCTTTAGTATATTAACCTCCAGCAAAAGAAGGAAGCAAGGAAGTTAATTTCTCAGCTGACCCATATGAAGGGGTTAAAAGGATTCAATATTTTTAGTAATCAAAGAAAAGCATACATTTTACTTTTTCTTTTTTTTTTTCCTTCTAACATTAAAAAAAAAAGTAAACAGCATCTCCCCAAGGGAGATTTAGATTTGAAGACTGTTCATTATATCATTTGAATAAGACTAGACCTGGCCTTTTGACTTTGAACCACTACCAA